>JAUTXW010001052.1:0-286389 GCA_030620095.1 Kuschelorhynchus macadamiae
CAACAAATAATCACGTAAATGAAGACATCCGTAATATTTGTTTTTATTCCTTACGATAGTCTGGCGGGAGAGGTATAATATTATCGTTTTAAAACAATATTTATACTATATACAAGCATTTCATATTATCAAATCCGCAGGGTTATAAAAAATACCTGAAGAATTTGGACAAATCATAAAAAAAAACATTAGCACTATTTAAATATATATGGAATTGAACTAATTTGTAAACGGAAAGGATCTATTTAGAAATTTCAAGGAGAGTAACCTGCAATTTGTAATCACTTGGAAACATTTTACAATATACGAGCTTATGAATTGGACCAAGAAAATATTTAAACAAAATGTTTTTTGTTTATTTGAAATAACTCCAACAAAGAAAACTAAAATACTTTTATGCTCTGTGGTATTAACAACTAATCAACAATTTTTTATTTATTTCAATTACAACAATAAAACGAAATAAAAAAGTAGCTTATAATGTCTGGCACATATCAAATAGACCAAAAGTTTTTGAAAAATTGGTCACAGTTACCATTGAGTGCAGTCACATTTTTGTGTTAAAACGGCGTCGATTCTCTTTGGCATAGTGTCCAACTAATACAGTAGTCTGGCTGAAACTCATTCCAAATCTCCTGAAGTTCCTTCTTTAGTTCTGGAACGGTGTGGACTGGACATTTGGACTAGAGGGGCTCGAAGTGCTTTTTTCATTTGTTGGCATAGGATCTCAATTTAAGATAAGTCGGAGCTACACGAAAGCAATTTTAAAATAGAAATATTCATTTCTTCCAACCATGACTTTACGGTTCTGGCAGTATAGCATGCTGTTGAAATATGAACCATCCTTCTGGTAGTTGAATGGCAGATGGCAGCAATTCTTTTTGTAATTTGTTTATACTTTGCAGCATTAACACAGCCATCAATGAAAATAAGACGTCCAATTACTTGTGAGGGCATGCATTCCCATAACATTACAGATGGCAGAAATTTAACCTTTCTTTTGGGACAGTCTGTGTGATATTCTTCTCCTCGCATTCGGATAATTCTACTTCGTGAATTGCCAATGCAGACTCCAAACTTAGATTCGTCACTACAGATGACTGATTCTCATTGATGTTGTACCCAGTTTTTACGCCATCGTGCCCATAAAAGTCGGTTTCGCTATTGTTAAAGAAAGAAGTAGCTTTAGTATATAACAAACTTGAGTTTTCTTTGTTCTTTACGAGTACAACTTACTTTGTAGAAACCATATCCCATTTGTTTCATTCTTCTCAAACAAGTATCCTTTGAAACTCATTTACCAATTGCATGTGACCATTTTATAGCTACTTCTTGTGATAATTGCGCGAAGAGCCCTCCTCTCATCTCTTTTTGTAATCTTAGAACGACGGGCACATTTTTGAGTTCTGCCTCAATATTTTCATTTTGTTTAAATAGTGAGATAACATTTCTTACTGTCCCTTGGGGAATGATTCGATTTTTTGTAATTTTATGCCCAGAAACTTTATTTTTGTGGGTAGCAACAATGTAACTCCTTTCCGCGAACCATTTGTCCATCCAACTGTCATTAAACGCTAAATTGACATTGCTAGGCAAACATTAAATTAATCTACTCGTATTGTTTTTCCATAAGCCCGCTTAGAAAAAGATATCCAATTTTACCACGTAAGCGTATTTTTATCGTTTGAGTGAAATGGTCCAATTAATATGCGCCAGAAATTATAAGCTATTTTTTATCTTTTTGTTGTAATCGAAATAAATAACAAATATTATGATTAGTTGTTGTTAATACCACAGAACATCAAATTATCTAAGTTTTCTTTGTTGGAGTTATTTTAAATAAATAAAAATTAATTCAGAAATACAACATTGTGTTTATATATTTTCTTGGTCCAGTTCATATGTGATTCGGCTAGTAAAGCCAGATTATATTCCTCCTTCTGATCTTTTTAACAAGCGCTGGTCTAATATTGCGAACGCAAGTGAAGCCTTGCCAGGAAACATTATTACCTATTTTGGAAAAAATTTGGCTAATTGTCGACCCAAGATCAGCGATGGTACCCATGTGTGAGAATAAACAAATAGTCCAATGAAACTAGTCCAATGACTCCATGGTGAATCCGCTCTTTTAAAAACAAAAATTACGTAATCAAATTTTACCACAATTTGTTAATTTTTGACTATTTTTCTTTAAATGGTCATACTTTTATTATCCTCCCGATAATATAACAATTTTTGTTGTTTAATAGGTTTAAGAGAATTTAGATACATGTGCCCTAACACTATCGTCACAGCATCTCTTTGTTTAAAATGCACCTAGAGTTGCAGTATATTTTTCCTGATCGTCAGCATATGAACACTCCGGTTACCTGTCATTATGTCTTGGTCTAGACAAAGAGGATTAATATTAATAACGAAATTATTTTATGATGTTCATAACTTAGGCAAAACTTTCCATTGTGCGTCTTGTTTATGAATAATGAGTGACGTCCCCTTTTTAGTGGCAGTGAGGATATATTAAAGTTCAGACAGCTTGAAGTAAAAGAACAAAACGTAGATGTTATGTGTTTCCCGTAAAAACATATTTTAACGAGTTCTGTTCGGTATGTTGCAAAAACCAGACAAACTGGACAGTTACTTATTATTATTTATAAAAATGTCTAATATTTTACTCAGAATATACATGAAACAAACGAGGTGCTAAAGGACTGTAAATTGCTTATTAGTGGCAATTAACGAAGGTGTCCTAAGGATATGTATTGAAATGAAATTTTGTTTTTATCTATGTATAGTAAAAAAACACACATTCAAATTATATACAATATAATTTCAGCTAAATAATAAATAAGAATTCATACTGATATATATATATATATATATATATATATATATATATATATATATATATATATATATATATATATATATATATATATATATATATATATATATATATATATATATATATATATATATATATATATATATATATATATATATATATATATTTTTTTTTTTTTGAAGAAGTAAATTTTTCTCAAAATTTTGTAAATTGACGTGAAATAACTTCTGCCTTAGGTAAGTAATAAAAAAAATTGTATACTTCTTCTTTGTGGTTAATAATATTATATTTCATATAAAGTTGGTCCATGATTCTTACCACTTGTTTCATGTTTTTATTAACTTTTTAGTGTACAGAAGATCATTGATTTTATTTTTTTAAAGGTTATAATCTTTTATGATTATTAAATAGATACATCTTATTATCAGATGAATGAAGAAATGGATCAAATAAACTAATACATATAATAAATATTGCTTATATTTTATATTTAATAAAAAATATTATTAAAATCTATACAAAAAACCGTGGCAATCTAGAAACTTAAGCTTGGGTATTAAAATATTGTAATATTAATAAATTGTTTGTATTTCATATTATATAAAAAAATATGATTAAAATCTGTAAAAAAAAACGTGACAATCTAGAAACTACCCTTATTTAACAGTATATAAAAAAGAGGATTACAATCCAAATAAGAAACTAAACAATCTAGAAACTCAAAGCTTGGGTATTAAAATATTGTAATATTATTAAATTGCTTATATTTTATATAAGTATAAAAAATATTATTGAAATCTATGCAAAAAACGTGGAAATCTAGAAACTTGCTTGGGTATTAAAATATTGTAATATTTAACAAATTGCTTATATTTCATATTATATAAAAAAAGATTAATAAAACCTATAAAAAAAACGTATGTAGTAGTCAAATTTTACCTAGATGTGAAAATAAAAAAAATTCCCTTATGTTGCGGACTTTACCACTGGTGACACTGTACATCCCAACATAAAATTTACCATCGAATTAGAGTTCAATAAATTCAATAAATATTTTGAATGTCAAAATTAAATTAGCAGATTTGATTTTTAAGTATACAGAAAACCTACACATACTGCTTATCATTTATGAAAGCTCAAATCATTATTTCTGTTTTAATTGTCTTCATTTTATAGTTATATTTATACAGCTTTGACACTCCCCTCTTTCAACTGAGCATCGACAAGCGGAATTAGATCTTATTAAGCAAATAGCAATTAACAACGGTTACAGTCCTTATCTCGTAGATAAAATAGTTAATAAAATCAATTTTAAAAAACTGAAACGCCAAGCTTTTCCCACTGAACCTGTAAAAAAACCAATAAATATTTGTAATTTCCTTATCTAGGATCATGCTCCGAAAAGATAGCTAATATCTTAAATGGTTGTAGCAATACAGTCAAGGTCGTCTCTAAAACAACTACGATTTTAGTCAATAACAAAGACCACCAAAGGAAGTGGAGTTTATAAACTTAACTTTAATTCTTGTGATGCCTCATATATGTCAGCATGACTTGTAAATCTAGAGGTCAGAATTAAAAAACACCTCAATAGACCATCCACTTCTGCCGTTGGTTATCATATTAAGTATAATAAACACCAGTTTTCCTTTTCAAAAAACAGCAAAATTTTACACAACACCAACTCAAGGGGTTTAAAACTTAACCCTTATAAGGATTTAGGAATAACTATAAATTCTCAGAAGAGCCCTAATGCACTTATTAACACACAGGTTAATTGTTTATGTTAAACCTATTTTTTTCATTTGTTGAAAAAAAATGTCACGCCAGCACTTTAACTTAATTGGTAATATTTTCGGTTCAACGCAACGGCCTAAATTATCTACCTAATAGGCCCATAACCACCATAAAAAAACTACACATTTACTACAAAACTCAAATAACAAAATAATATTTCTTTATTTTCACAGTAGTACGTACTTTTGTGAAAGGTCGTATATTAGTCTGCATAAGAGTTTTTACATTTTTTAATTGTTTTTACTTATTATTTTTTATTTTGTCATTTACAGTGTCACTCCTGATAATGGTCTAGTTTGACCGAAAGCTCTTGACAATTTTAATTTATTATACCCAAAACGACAATTTTTATTAATTTTAAAAGACGGGGTATAATAGTCTATTTTACTACTAAATAAATTGTGTCAAATTTTACAAATGTAGTTTTTATTGTAAAAATTGGCCTAATATATCTAACTTACCTTTGCCAAGAAAAAAAGTTGTTAAAGATTTCAAATGTACACACAACAATGGTAATCACTTTGGCTCAAATATTTGTTTTTATTAAAATTTTTCATCTATAGGTATACATTGCATGTCCAATTTTTTTTTTCGATACAAACGGCATCTTTTTTTATATTTCACATTTGAATGGAAAATAGAAAAAAATTTAGGAGAGAGGGCCTGAAATTAAATGGTATAGCCGTATAAAACATCCGATATATTAAAGGATAAAAATCGTTCCATTCCCAATTTTTTTTAATTTTGTTCCATCAGAGTTTGTGACATTTATAACATTTTAATACTATTAATAAAGATGGGTTAAATGTAACTATTGTAATTATGTCAAAAATGATAGACCTCCCTATATTTCTTCTTAATTTGTCGGCCTTCTCCCTGTCCTAATGTTTTCAAAAAACATTGGATGCGATTAAATTCTGATTCCATTTACATTTAGATGTTAGATTCATATACATACGTGTGAGCAATTCCTTTGCCTATGGCCTTAAAACTTAATATTTAGATTTATTTATTATTACTCGAGAATTTTTTACTGTCGTGCTGTGACATAAATCCGTACCTATTAATAATTTCTTTAGCATTGATAAGTTACATAATAAGATATGAATCGAAAAGTTAGGACGTTTTGGTAAGTCAAAATTAAATAAATAATTTGTGGTAAAAATCGGTTCAGATATAACATACATAAAAAAAAATTAGTTTTGAAATCGGCTGCCATCATAATTTCGTGCATTTCCGTACGTATTTAATGATGGCTGCCTTATTTTAATCAGACGGTGTCGAGGTTACGACAGGCAGTGTTAAGTTTACATTAGAGTGATCCCAATAGTATTTTCAATACTAAAATTACTTAAATGACTGATTTCAAATTTTGGTAAAAAATTAGGGTTCCTATGTCTTACCTTTTAATATTTTGGTAAAAATCCAGGCGAAACAAAACGATGGCCTGGTGATATATTAAAAGAATTTATTACATTTATCGAAAAACTTTTACACACAATTTATCTTCAATTTTGCACAAAATTAAGTATTATATAGAAATAAACTGGTAACATTTTCAAGATGGCAAAACAAAATGGCGGCCTAATAAGTTATTCAAGATCAGCCTGAAAAAAGTACCTATTATGTTGATTTCAAATTTTGTGCGAGCATTAAATATGATATAAAGATAAACTGATAAAATTGTAGTAGGACTTCAAGCTGGCAGAACAAAATAGAATAAAATGTCAAAAAATCAACCTAAAAAATTTTTAATCAATTGACTGCAAATTTTTTGCTCAAAAGTTAAATGTGATATAGAGATAATCTGTTACGAATTTATCATGACGCAACAAAATGGCGATTTTAAAAAAATCAGTGTAAAAACTCAAGTTACTTTAAAATATGCCCAAAAAACCAAGTGTAGCTTAAAAATTGAAGAAATTGTCCATATTGCTCAAAGAGACCTAGTTTTAATAACAAACATAGAAAAAGACTCCAAGTCTCGGTCTTATTAAATTATAATTTTACAATTCACAACAAACATGACACGTGTTTCGCCCTTTCGAGCATCATCAGACCTACAAACAACAGAGAGAACCTTAGTAAATAATCACACTCACAAATCCTAAAACAATAACTTACAAATAGAATAAAACACACTAAAGCACAACAAAACAAACAACTATTTATACATATTTGATGGACATTAAAATGAGGTTAAGTCTCACGTGAATAAACAAAATAAAATATTAAAAAAAGTATTAAAAAAGATTCATGTCTCCACCCGAGTGAGACACCGAAGCAACCACCCACAGACCACTGGACTAGTCGAAGAAAAGAACCAAAAACTCTCACTCTATGAATTAGTGAATGAAATGAAGGTTGCCTACAATTATTATTACATTAAATTGTTAAATATTAGGGTTGG
The DNA here is from genome assembly GCA_030620095.1 of Kuschelorhynchus macadamiae. Classification (NCBI taxonomy): domain Eukaryota; kingdom Metazoa; phylum Arthropoda; class Insecta; order Coleoptera; family Curculionidae; genus Kuschelorhynchus; species Kuschelorhynchus macadamiae. The sequence continues at coordinate 7,050 of JAUTXW010001052.1, forward strand.
TTCAAAATTAAAAACATCGTTAACGCAAGTGAGAATGGGACTTTTTATAGCTTTGGTTATTTCCATTTTTTCCAGAAGGTCAAGCTTTTTCCCCTTCGGACATTCATGTAAAACATCAACGTCAGAAATGGAAAATTCATGACCTGACTCCAACAAATGATTGGCAAAGGCCGAAACAGTCTAGTTACATATTTCTGAATTTGTTGACAAGGCTTAAATGTTCTCTCACCCTTGTGGAAATTTTTCGACCTGTTTGTCCCACATAGGTCGTGGAACATTCACTACAATTTAGTGCATAAACCCCAGATCTGGACAATTTATCGGTTGTGTCCTTTGTCTTCTTACCTTAGTTTTAGACCAAAATTTTTTCAAAATTTAATGGACAGTTATATAGGCAAAGGTCTGGGCTGGCTATGGGTTCTTGTTTGTCGCCATTTCTGAGTGAGGTTTTCATGAACAATTTGGAAAACAGGATAATGAATAGTTATTTTGCCTCCTTTCTAACAGCATATAAAAGATACGTGGATGATATTTGCATTGTGTGGAATGGCAACAGAAATCAGTTGGAAGAGTTTTTACAATTCGTTAACTCCTTGCATCCTAAAATTGAGTTTACATTGGAAATGGAAGATGAAGGAAAGCTACCCTTTCTTGACCTTTTACTATCTCGGAAACACAGTAGGATAGAGTTTGAGGTTTACCGGAAAACATCGTCCACGGATAATGTTATTCAGTATGCTTCAAACTCTCCTTACACACATAAATTTGCCGCGTTCAACTCCTTTTTCTATCGGTTGTGTAATTTACCATTGTCAAGGGAAGCGTTTACTAAGGAGCGTGATATTATAATGCAGATTGCTATGAATAACGGTTTTCCTTTGGAGTCCATCACCAAATTATATTACAAATTTATAAACAAGTACAAAATGTCCTATACTGTCATAAATTCAAAACTTAGCGATGAGACAAATTTTTTCAAGTGCATTACTTTTTTCGGAAGTATTTCTCTCCAATTGGCAAAATTTTTTAAAAATATTATAAATGTCAATATTTCATTCAAAACAGTAAATACTCTCAAGAGACATTTAGTAAGGACAAAGGACACAACCGATAAATTGTCCAGATCTGGGGTTTATGCACTAAATTGTAGTGAATGTTCCACGACCTATGTGGGACAAACAGGTCGAAAAATTTCCACAAGGGTGAGAGAACATTTAAGCCTTGTCAACAAATTCAGAAATACGGATGTAACTGAGACTGTTTCGGCCTTTGCCAATCATTTGTTGGAGTCAGGTCATGAATTTTCCATTTCTGACGTTGATGTTTTACATGAATGTCCGAAGGGGAAAAAGCTTGACCTTCTGGAAAAAATGGAAATAACCAAAGCTATAAAAAGTCCCATTCTCACTTGCGTTAACGATGTTTTTAATTTTGAACCAACCCTAATATTTAACAATTTAATGTAATAATAATTGTAGGCAACCTTCATTTCATTCACTAATTCATAGAGTGAGAGTTTTTGGTTCTTTTCTTCGACTAGTCCAGTGGTCTGTGGGTGGTTGCTTCGGTGTCTCACTCGGGTGGTCTGGGTTCGATCCCGTCTAGAGGCATGAATCTTTTTTAATACTTTTTTTAATATTTTATTTTGTTTATTCACGTGAGACTTAACCTCATTTTAATGTCCATCAAATATGTATAAGTAGTTGTTTGTTTTGTTGTGCTTTAGTGTGTTTTATTCTATTTGTAAGTTATTGTTTTAGGATTTGTGAGTGTGATTATTTACTAAGGTTCTCTTTGTTGTTTGTAGGTCTGATGATGCTCGAAAGGGCGAAACACGTGTCATGTTTGTTGTGAATTGTAAAATTATAATTTAATGAGACCGAGACTTGGAGTCTTTTTCTATGCAAGTGTAGCTTAGAAACTATTTAGTACAAATCCAATTCAAGATGGCGGATCAAAGTGGCACCCAAGAAAAACGTTTAAAAATACAGGACATAAATCTCAATAAATGACTATGTGCGTAGGGAAGAATGTATATTTCGTAACAAAATATTTTTAGTATATTACAGTATTTTGTATTTTTGGTACGTTACTGACAAAATCGGGTTTTCCAGTTTGTTATTAAAATAGTTCTAGTAATATATTGGACTCGTCAAAATAAACCAAATAACACCTAATTAGAAGGTATCAGTATCATTTGGTACCATCGAAAAGATTAGATCAGCTATACTGGACTACTAGATGGTACCAACGATACTATTTGGTATTATCGTACTGATCAGATAAACACGACGTTGCCAAATTGTTATATTTTCATCCGAATTACATTCACTTGTAAAAAACTTTCCCGTCAACTAGATTTGTAATGTCGTTTGTTTTATTTGCCGCGATATCACTACCCAAGCTTAAGTGTGTATTTGGAATTCATTTTCGTATACGAGAAATCACCTTTTTGCAGAACTGCATCTTAAAATGAAGCGTTTGTGGACCTATATTCACTCGAACGTTTTTAAATTAAAAAACAAATAACCAAATTTTACTCAGGAAATTTTTTCTTCGTTGGTAAATAAGACGCGCTTCAGAGTTACTCGGATATCATCTTAATAACATTAAGACACGTGTTGGTAAGCGTAAGTCAGGTATTTACCAAGTAGAGTTTTTTTTAAAGTAGTGTTTATAAATTTGCGGAAATAGTTCTTGACCACTCTAAAAAAGTCTTGACATAATTTTAAGAAATTAACTCCATATTATAGTTCGACTATTGTCCTTATTTTTATGCGAGATACAACATTTATATTAAAAATTTTACTGAAACTTACGTTGATCTCATCGTATCTATAAAATTGAACCGTACATAAAATGTACGTACATACATTATATCGCGATCCAGTTTAATAAGCCTAATTCGGAAAAAATCATATTTTAATGCTCACATTGCTTGCAATAGTGTTGCAATAATCCCCCACGGTAACAACAATTAAGAACAAGCAAAAATACTCTGCATACTTTAATTTAAAGTCGATAAACCCATACTGTGCACTCACCTAGCCAGTTTCTGTGGAGGACAGTCCTCCGGAAAAGGCGGGAAACTGGATTTTATGAAATCAACAGAGTTTTTTTTTATTTATTTATTAGAAAGATCTTAAAATTATATGACTCTCTGCAAAAAAAAAAAATCTGGGCCCTCTAAATCCGTAAACTAAAAACTAAATTCATAAACTCCGCGCTTTCGACTGTTGGCGGGATCAGCTGTGACGTCACTGTATGCGAGAGTAAAGCCAGATTTATAAATTTGAGGTTGCTGTTTCTGTTGAAGCTGATGTTGCCTTTCTGAAGTTAAACATATGGGCTTTACTGCAACCATTTATAAACCATGTTCCTGTCGCCGTTTGTTGTTACGTTGAAGTTTGTTCGTAGATGACCAATTAAATTGTTCCGTACAATCACATGTTAAACATGTGTTTTGAAATTAAATTTAATAGACAGAAGACGGTCATTTAATCTGTTTTGTTTAGATTTGACGTTGCTTTGACCATTAGTGTTATTTTCAGTTTTCAATTTGTGAGGTTTTCTTTTTAAAAAAATTAAATTAAAAACAAGAATATTGATTATGTATGTTTTCTGACATGACATTTCAGCTGAAAAATCCGATAGTGCGCGCATTGAAGGTCAAGATAATGAAGGGCTGAAAACTAAAACATTAACAGCACCGTAACGGTGACGACACTGTAACGACAACGTCGATTGTATAACTACAGCTTAACACACGATACACGCTATCGTATAGTTGCCGTGTAAGCTTGTGTTAAATATTGTCGAGTACCTATTGAAATATTTAGCGGCTTATTGATCATTGCGTTTTTTAAATATGTTTAGTACTATATTATTAAGGCTGAACTGCACACAGCAAACGAAATATCAGCGAACAAAATATAACATATATTTATCTACCTCTTGACCTAAAGGCCAGAAAGCAATATCAAAAACAATCAAGAGGTGTGACTATAAACTAGTTAGGTCGATATTTTTTTTGTGTGATAATCAGTTCCATTTTAATGTAAGTGTATTTTGTTATGTACAAGGTTTCAGGTTATATTTTAAAAGATACCCTAGAGACTTTAATATATCAATTATCGAAAACCTTTAAATGCAAACATGTTTGGAATTTATCGGACTTGTTTGAGAGAACCCTGCTATAAGAGGCAACGTGTAAGAGAGAGACGGAGAACGTCAACTAAGTAGAGGGGTCAATGGAAATACATTGCCTCTTATGGAAGGGTTTTTCTCAAATTTCTCGGGTATCTTTAAAGGTAAAGGTGTCAGCCCTAATATATTTACAATCAGCAAAAAGAGACCCATTTGATAGACATATATTATAGATAGTATTCAATTTAAAATAACGAAGGTGGTACTCATTGATTAAATTTCCGGTGGTGTTTTGCTTGTTTTTTTTTCTAAATTCCAACAATTCCGAAAATGTTTGTATTTAAATTTTTTTCGATAACTCATAGAAGGTAAAGGCATATAAGTCACTAGGGTACACTCCGGCACTCGTAAGCACATCTGTGCCAATGACAGCTCAATATATTACACCGATGTCCATAACTATAATATATTAAATATAGCGGCATTTTCTCTTGTAATATGTGGCGTAGAAGTTCTTATATTGAAAGTTAGTTACCTCTGTATTTTAGTTTAACTCATTTAGGCTCTAATAAAACTTGACTTTTATTAAAATATTCCATTACCATGACTAAGTCTATTTCTGGTAAATTTCTGCTTTAATAAAATGTATTTAACACATTATTTTTACCAACAATAAAGCTAAACAAGGACTTTTAAATAACTTAACTGACAAGATGATACTTCCAAAAAAAAACTTTAAAATAAGGGCTACATTCAGCATATAACAGCGACCAGTGAAGACAGCGTCGCCAGTCATATTACATAGTGTTGTAGCAAAAATCCCTAGAATTCCCTGAACTGAAAAGTTCCTAGTATTATACAGATATATTTTCGATTAATAAGTAAAAACACACACAAATAACTAAAGTACTACAACATTCAAAATGAAAAAACAAATAAAATGTTTTTTTTAAGTTAATGATCTCACTTAACTATGGCGTCGGTTACCAGTTTATATTCCAATCCACGACACCTAGCAAGGAACTAAAACCGTCAATTCCCTAGATCTAACATCACTGAGCATCACTCACACCATGTCTCATAACAGGCGATTATCTTGCGCTAATCAGAAAGCTCAATTATTGGATAGGTGATGATGCTTCCGCCGAACACTCCGTGGCATCGGGTCGCTACGCGATTCATGCTCCTGTGTGCATTTTTGGACAGTGTGGTGTTAGTGGTCTTAAGATCAAACGAATGTAAAACTAATACTATTCTCCAGTGCGCGTCTAGTTTTGGTAATTCTTTGTCGCAAAAGATGTTTCATGACATATTTTATTTTCTACTTTTTTCTTTTTTTTTCATCTATAAAAAATAACCTATTTAAAAAAGAGACACAAAATTCCCAATTCTAGACATAAGTAGTGATTTTTTAGACAATGTTTAAAATTTTTCTCTGTATCGATAATCAAAAACGCACTTCGAAATATACAGGAGGGTCCAAAATGATTAATGGCTGTAAAGAAAATTTTACACGTTAGCACGAATTTTGTGTGATGATATAAAGTCAAGGAAATAATTAAGGGATATATTTATATGTTAGGCCTGTATTTGAACTTGAGTTATTCGATCTCCAAAAACTTTCGTATTCCAAGTAGGTGTATGCTTCTACTTTTATCTTTTGTAAATGAAGTTATTCGCAGAATTGTCGTGAGCATAAACGGGGTAAATTAAAATATAAAGACTTTTCTTGTTTTTTTTTCAAAGTCGCCGTGGTGTACGTAAAAAGCTTTTTTGCTAACCTTTACCTTGCACGAATAAAGCCATATGTCGTAAATATTTTGTTTTTTATTTTTATTTTTATTTTTGTTGCCTCCCATTAGAGAGGTACATACATTTTATTGTAAACTTTTATTATTTTTACATTAAGGTTGAGTTTAAGGTTAGTTTAACTATATATTATGCAAATAAAGTTCCCATTTAAAAATAAAGAGTGTTTTCATCTAGGCATTAATATACAGGGTTGTATGTATGTATATATATATACAAGGTGTTCCTAAATGTCGAGTTTGTTTATATAAATATATGTCATCAAATTTAGAGATCTTCTATTTTAGAAATACAGGGTGTTAAAGTTTTTTAGAAAAAATATTTTTTTTAAGTAAATCCATAATAGTAATAGATATTTGATTAAGATTTGGCCCAACCTCATAGGTGTTTAAAGGCGGCTTCATTTTGACCGTATTATCATTTTTTTATGTCAACCATGGGTTGTACTTTTTTACAAATATATGTTTGCGAATGTCCTATTTTGGAGATACAGGCTGTTTAAGTACATACAAGACATACATCTATTTATAAAACCATTTTTTCTAAAATGATCAAAGAAATTGCTTCAAAGAACTAAACCAAAGGTGGTAAGCTGTGCCAAAGGCTTGCATCAAAATAAAATTTGTTTTTTTTTCTCGAAAACCACTCGTCCTATCACAACATACTGAAAGGTTTTTTTGTGTATTTTTTAATTGCTTTAAACGATAAAGCTTATAAAATTATAAAAGATCAGTGGCGTAAATTTTTTTATTAAAAAAGTCAGAGATGATTACCCATATCTACGCCCATGGTTGACATAAAAACTGATTGATGCTGTCAAAATATAGCTTTTAAATACCTATGAGGTTCAGTCAAATCTTAATCCAACAGCTTACTGTTATGCATTTGCATATATATATATATATATATATATATATATATATAGTATATATATATATATATATATATATATATATATATATATATATATATATATATATATATATATATATATATATATATATATATATATATACCCTCTTTATTTTTAAATGGGGACTTTATTATCATAAAATATAATAAAATCCACCTTAACCTCAACTTTAATGTAAAAAAAAAGAAATACCTGGAATTAAATAAAAAATTGCATGTATCTCTCTTATGAGAGGCAATAAAAACAAAGACAAAAGATCAAAAAAAACAAAGTTTTAATAATATAAAAAGCTTTTCTGCAGAAAATTACCATTCAGTTTTTGGGAGGGCAAAACAAGGACGCCTTGGGGTTGGAGTCTCGTGTTTCATTTTCGGAAGATGCATAGTCTATAGAATTTTTAAAAAGGCCTCACAGCGCGTTAGTACTTAGAAGAAGTTATTTTACAACTAAGTGTTAAATATCCCATTGGCACTTTATAATGTCGTTTATTTTCAACAATGCGCTGCCCCAAGCCACAACTCTACACTTTTAAGGGCAGTTTTAGACGATAACTGTATTCAAAGATGGATTAGTACCCATGGACCTGTAAGATAGTCCTCTTGATCTTTGGATCTTTCGATCCTAGATTTTTTCCCATGGGGTGTCATGCAAAATAAAATATATAAATCAGGATGTCAGTCTTTAGCAGAGCATCGTGCGGCAATAGATTTTACTTTCTGAAATTTGCAAAGAAGGGTTATGATTCTTTTGAACGCTATTAGAAGAATAACGAAAATGTGCCAATTTTCGATACGGGTCATTTTGAAAACCACCTTTGAAAAATCTCTGCTTTTTCAAAATGTTGGTTCTCTTTTGTCTTTTCCTTAAGTTTTAAGAAAGATTAGAAATTATTGTTTTATTTTGAGTAAAATTCATTTTAAATGCTGTAATAAGTAATTAAGAGTTAATAATTAAAAAAGATCTCTTCAAATAAATTTGAAAGTATTAAATCTTTAATATAACAATTACTTACATGAATATTGTTTTTAATACATATTAGCCATAGTCTACTACCTACTAATTGAACTTTCAAAATAGCTGCACACATTTATATATTTTTGGAAAGCCAACATTATTTCTGACAAATATAAAGAATAATATAAAAAGTGTCCCATTCTAAAAAAAATAAATTTGAGTCCAATAACATTTTGATCTGATCCCGTATTCTTATGTTGAAAGCGGCACTGAATTCTACGGAAAAAGTCATATAAGTATAGTAGGTTTGATAAGTTATCAGATAACAGGGATACTATGGATGTCTGAAAATGCAAGATTTTCAAAAACGCCCTGTATCTCATAAACCAAAAGAGCTATGAAAATTCTGCTGGCGCCATCTTTGATATCACAATAAGTAGCACACTGCTGCAAAAGTGCCGAAAATGGGACACCCTGCACAACCCCGTCTGGATTTCTACAGATATAATTAGGGCTATGGTCTCGTAGGATAAATATTACCACAGATATCTTGTGCAGTCTAACGCAAAACTATGCTATTTCAACACGGCCTTATTCTAAGAAACTACTTCCCTAATTTAGGATTATACCAAGATCTGATTTTGTAATTTTAACAAATACATATTTTATCGATACTCGACACAATCTCAGAAAATATCTGCTGTTTTATCTTGGAAATGGAAACATTTAGCATTGGTCTAGAGAGAACTTTCATGAAAATATATTTCCTAATAAGAGCGTTCCTTTCTCATTTGGAAAACCATTATTCTTGTTCCAGAAAATAACTGTATAAATTTCCAATAACGGTATAATTAATGAATCGATTATATTAGCCCATATAATAGCTGCACTGATTACGTGAATGCTGCAACAGAGCCATTGTGAGCCATTTGTTCCACCCTAAAACCAGAAAATGACATTGCAACGACAATTACTTAATTGTTTAATGAATTTAAAACGATATGAATACTAATATTCGAATTTATACACACTGATTGGTTTACAAACAATAGCTCTACCTTTCAATATTTCTACTAAATCAATTATCGCTATTTTCAATTTTATTATTACCAATTTATCATAATTTATGGAAAATACCTTAATTCAATTATTTTTTATTAAAGACAATATCAACAAATAGCCATAATATAAAAAGGCTGACGTTTTTTGAAAGTGTGAAAGTGTTAGATAATGTATGATTATGAAAACAACCTAATAATTGTGGTCCTTATTTTGTCATTATTGATTTAATAACGACGATTAGGGAGAATATGCGCAGTTAGTGGATGGTGGCACTATTCATAGAATATTGCCGTTTGACTTTCTCAGCGATTGCGTGAAAATAGCAGTTTGCACTTGCGCAGTTCCACAAAGGGACTTAGAGCAAGTGATTCGGGCATCAGTTTTGACAGGTATAAGGCTAGCTATATATCTTGTTTATATGTAATGTAATGTGATGTGAAATACATCAAATAAATTTTGTAACAGCTAGGTGAGGCTGCATCGGGCTTCGACTTCAAAATGTCTATATTTAACGAATAAATAAAATATTATTTTTTACTTTTTAGCAATTTTTCTTCAAGTTGTTTAACCATTCTATTAGATAAAGTCGTCACACTACATTTTTGTACAAATGTGAATTAAATGAACACTTTTGTTGTTACTCTGGAACTATTAGAGCGGACAGACACAATACTGCAGAAGTTTTCTGGCATTTAAGAAACCTTAATTAAAAATTCTTTTTAAGACATTTTTTCGTGATTACAATACAAGGGAAGTAAAAATGGTTTTTCATAACGCGGGACAAGAAGACCACACGTTACGCTAATGCGAATGGCATGTGTTAAAAATTTTTCCTGCTACCTCCTCTTACGCTGCAAAAATCCTGCGAAACAATGATACCGTGACTGCTATAAATCGGGCATATATGGCCTCCTGAAAATATCCTGCTTAGCGAAGCTGCACGTGACGATAATTAAGTCCGAAAAGGCCTTTATGGATATCACGACTTCCATGATTTACTCGTCTTTGATAAACTTGGGGCATAAACAATCTGGGCTTCGGATAATTACCGCGCGGGTTGATCACGTACAACGATGTTTACGCAAGACGCCTTTAATTATTAGATTGTCGTCTTATTTACTGAACAAGCAAAAATCGAAATACAAGGTTATATAAAGAAAAATACCCTTTTTTCGGTAAGTTTTAGTTAAGTTAAAGGTCAGTAGCGGCCTGCAACATTTCCAAATAGGGGGTCAACTCCGACGACAAAACTCAGGTGCTGTTTTATGTTTATTTTGAAATAAGTGTAGGTTTAATACTGTTTCAATACTACTTATTCTGGAGAGTTATAAAGGGGGACAGGCAGACAGAGAGAGAGAAAAATCCAGCCGAGATTCTCTCTTTTTCACTGGTACTTGTTTGTCAACAATTTCCAATTCAGTGTTTCCCGGTTTACTAGGCTATATTAGCTATTTTGCAAATATTTTCTTATTCTATTTTCTAATTCTAATAATAAAGGTTTGATGTGTTTTTAGGAAAATTTTATTATCTTTTGGTGCTAAAATTCGTGACATATGGGAAAATATTTTTAAAATGATTAGAATTGAGGTACAGATAATGAAACATGCCTAACCCTTTAAATTCATATAAATGATTTTAATTGCACTTTCAGCTTATTAAATGTAGATATGAGATATAGATACATACAGGATATCCGGAAAAAGATGAAGTACATATTGGAAACCTCGAAAGACACAAAGTAGGTTAAATTAGAATAAAGTTAGTTTCAGTTAAATGTAGGTTTTGAGATGATTCAAAGTAACGTGTTACATACCGGACGCTTTCTAAAAAATCGGTAAATTTCCTTCCTTCGGTAGAATTTTTTTTCCATTTGTTCGGAATAGTGAGGTGTGACCCAATTTAGTTCAGTACATAGTTACATTATGTATGTGTTACATATACTGTCTTTTCATATCATCATATTGGATTCCTGCCAATATTTTACCATTTTCTTTCTACCTATGCTACACTTAACTCTAGGGCATAATTTAAAATAAATTCAATAAGTACTTTTTACATTAACACATACCGCCATTTTGTTACGTCATGTTGAATTCGTATCAGTTTATCCCATTTTCACATTTAATTTTTTTTGCAAAATTTAAAGTCAATTGAACAAGAATTTTTTACGTTGCTTTTTTAAAAATTTTAGTTGGTTGCAAATTTGTTTCGCTGTCTTAAATTGAAACTCATATTATCAGTCTCTACCTACTCCCTTGGACAGCAGATATTTCCAAGATATTAAGTTTTTAAATGGTTGTCATTCCTCTTGTTATGTTAGAGAGATGTATTATTTGGGGTTAGGATTCAGTGAAAATAAACAAAAGTCTTTTTTTAAAGTGTCGACGTTTTGCAACTTTATTGTTGGTCCCTCAGGACACAGATTTTACATGTATGCAATCCATATTATCAGTCTTTACCTACTTTGTTGGTCCGCAGATATTTTCTAACCCCAAATAATACACCACTATAGAAAAACTTAATATCTGGGAAATATATGCGAACCAACGGAGCAGGAAAAGACTGATAATATGGGTTTCATACAAAATATAAAATCTATGTATCTATATCTGGGTGGTGCAACCAAGATGGGGTGGCCGATTGTGGGCAAACGGAGAGGAATTTGAAAAAAAAATTGGGATATGATTGATAGTCAAGAACGTTGTGTTTTAAAATTATACTCATTATACAGGGTGGTCTGAAAAGTTCGTGGTGAACCAAACTTGTGTTTTTTTAAACGGGATACCCGGTATATTATTATTTTAGTTGATTCTCCTATTCTTTGCGATCATTTTGATATAAGGTTAGTTGGGTCTAAAATTTATACCAAGGGAATGGGACGAGGTTAAAGTGGAAAAAAGGGTTATACTCCGGCCATTTTTTGAAAACAATTGAAGCAGGTATGGGAAAACCAAATATTCTATAAAATGTATTGTATCTAGGACTACAATAATCACTTGTAAGTCGTTCAAAATTATTCACTGTTATACAGGGTGGTCAAGTTTTCCAAATTTACCTTGAATTGAATTTTTTTAAGTGGAACACCCTGTATATTTTACTTTCATGTTAAAGATAACATTACTACCTTTCAGAAAATATCATATTTGATACCTTTCTGACCAACAGTTTTTCAGTAAATTAGCTGTGAAATCAAAATTTCTTCATTTTAACACGAATTACTCTGAATTCACATTGTTGAAATTGACAATTTAATATTAGGAGGCCATGATATCATCATAAATTGAACAAAAGATTAACAGTCCTGTCAAAACAGCAAAGTGTCAGAATATTGTCATCAGTAAATAAATAAATATTGTTGTTTGATGATGCCATGCCGAAATAAAAACAAGATAGAAGCTTTTGCAAGTTTATCATAGAGATTTCAAGAAACAGGAAATGTTGCTTTCAAAAAAACGTAAAGTAATTAATAAACCAGTTACCAATGAAGATAATGCTTTGACAGTATTAATAACAGATTTTTTTTTACAAAAAAAATAAATTTAATATAAATCAACAAAAACAATGTAATTAAAACTTATAAAAGATGTTCAAATAAACCACCGTTTTGCTGAAGGCACATTTCGAGTCTATCCATAAATGAAAGTTTCACTTTTCTCAAAGTCAGGTCTGAAATGTTGCGAAAACTGCTTATTATTCTCAACTTCATATCTTCCACTGTGGTTGGAACCTCTTTATAAACTTCTTCTTTAACATGTCCCCATAAAAAGAAATCTAGTGGCGTTAAATCGGGTGACCTCGCAGGCCACTTAACTGGTCCACCTCGCCCAATCCAATGCTCTCCTTTTCAATTATTGAGAAAATGTCTTACATGCCTATGGTAATGCGGGGGTGCTCCATCAAGTTGGAACCATAAGGAATTTCTTAACACTAAAGGTAAGTCTTCGAGCAATACGGGCAACTTATTTCTCAAAAAATTTAAATAGACTTCTCCCGTTAAATGCTCTTCAAAGAAATATGGTCCTATAACATGAGAGCCAATTGTACCTCCCGAAACATTAATTGACCATTTATTTTGATGGTCCACCTGACGAATCCAATGTGGATGAATAATTGCATATTATGTTTGTTAACCAAGCCGTTGCTTTTAAAAGTTGCTTCATCTGAAAACAGCACCCTATCTACAAAACCTGGATTATCCCAAATTGTATTTAAAAACCAAATTGAAAAGTCTTGTCGTTGGACGTAATCGCGATCATACAGTTCTTGGTGTAATTCAATGTGGTAGGCATGATATTTATGTTGTTTCAGAATCCGTTTAATACTAGTGCGTTCAATATCAGTAGCTCTCTCAATTTCCCTTGTACTTGTGTGTGGATTTTCTTGCACCGTTAATAACACTGTCAAAGCATTATCTTCATTGGTAACTGGTTTATTAATTACTTTACGTTTCTTAAAAGCAACATTGCCTGTTTCTTGAAACCTCTCTAATAAACTTGCAAAAGCTTCAGGTCTTGGTTTTTTTTCGGCATCGGGATATCATACCGCTTAAACCCTGCTTGCTAGTAAAGGGTTTTTTTGACACTCGCCCAACATAAAAGTCATGTTTATCAACTCTGGAGTACTCAAACTCATTGTTACTTAACAATTTCTCGGCTTATCGTCAAAAAACAATGGTAATTGATGCCAATTCTCTGACACTTTGCGGTTTTGACAAGAATGTCAATCTTTCTCTTCATTTATGATTATATCATGGCCTCCTTATATTATAGGTACTCAATTTAAGCAACGTAAATAATACCGTTTCTGTTAGAATGAGTAAATTTTGGTTTCACGGTTAATTTACTAAAAAACTGTTAGTTAGAAAGATATCAAATAGGGTATTTTCTGAAAACTGGCGATGTTATCTTTAATATGACAGTAAAATATATGGGTTGTTCCATTTAAAAAAAATCAATCCAAGGTAAATTTGCAAAACTTGACCACCCTGTATAACAGTGAATAATTTTGAACGACTTACAAGCGATTATTGTAATCCTAGATACAATACATTTTATAGAATATTTGGTTTTTCCATAACTGCTTCAATTGTTTTCAAAAAATGGCCGGAGTATAACCCTTTTTTCCACTTTAACCTCGTCCCATTCCCTTGGTATAAATTTTAGACACAACAAACCTCATATCAAAATGATCGTAACGAATAGGAGAATCAACTAAAATAATAATATAACGGGTGTCCCATTTAAAAAAAACACAAGTTTGGTTCACCACGAACTTTTCAGACCACACTGTATAATGGGTATAATTTTAAAACACAGCGTTCTTGACTATCAATCATATCCCAAAAATGTTTTTTCAAATTCCTCTCCGTTTGCCCACAATTGTCCACCCCATCTTGGTTGCACCACCCTGTATATGTGTCCTGAGAATGCAACGATAAAGTTCCGAATTGTCGAAACAGTGTTTTGTTTTTTTTTTACTGGATCCTAACTCTAAATAATATACCACTGTAATATAAAAACTAGAGGATTGTTAACGAAATCCATTTAGAAACTTAATATCTGGGAAATATATGCGAAATAACGGAGTAGGTAAAGACTGATAATACGGGTTTCATGCAGGATAATTTTACTACGGTGATGCCTCGAATAATGCATAGTTTAAATTCAATATTTTTTAAATTGTGGGGTATCTTATTTTCTTCTAGAATTTAATATATTATACCTACATTTAAGTTTCTGTATTGACAACCTTTAGCGTAAATTTCCTGTCAGATTAAATATGTGACCTATATTTTTCCTTAGTCTTATTATCTCAAAATTATAGTTTTTAGTTTTCCGAAGGAAAGTTTATCTTAAGGAAGTCCGGTGTGAAAAAATTGGCATAACAATCTATAGTATTCTTAAAATATTTTTTTTTAAATATTATACTTTACTTTAATTTTAATATAACTTTTTTATTTTTCATTTCTTGCCTCCCGGCTTATTCTAAAAAAAATGTTTTTGTTTAATCACTCCTGTATATTGGAATAAGAAGTCTATCCATAGGAAGGATAGAACTTTCGAAGTTCATATGCGCAAAGTGTTAATGTTTATAACACTAACAAAACGTGATTTATGCCTAGTATACTGCAACATTTCACTATGAATCGTTTAACTAAAGAGCAACGTCTTGTCATCGTATAAAGGTACTACGAAAATGCGCGATCGGTTAGAGTACTCTTCCAGAAAATTTTCACCAACGTGAACGGTCTGCTGAGCTCGTTATCAGGCGCACAAATGCCAAATTTGAACGGGATTACACTCTTCCGAATAGTAAGCCACTGACAAGACAAAGAACTCCACGGAGTGCTGAAAATATCGCTACTATAAGGGAAAGCGTGAACGCGAATGCTAATATATCCGTTGTGTGGCGTTCCCAATTCTATTAGGTATATAACATGGTTCTAACCCAAGAACTCAAGCCTACCGACCATGATTTGCGGATTACCGATTGGGCGCTTTTGCAGTTAGAACAAAATGCCGATTTTGGAAAACAAATCATCTTTTCAAAGACGCCAATTTTTGGCTTAAGGGCGTTGTCAATACGCAAAATTGTCGATTCTGGTGTGAGAGCAATTCCCAGCGACTAGTCGAGAGGCCATTACACCCGATGAAAGTTACTGTATGGGGTGGTTTGCATGCCGGAGGAATTTTCGGTCCCTACATTTTTGAGGATACAGAAGGGCACAGGTACTGTAACAGTCAACGCAGAACGCTATTGCGAGATGATAACGACGTTTATTTAGCCTAAAATTGATGTTGGAGCCTTGGAATAGAAGTGATTTTAACAGGACGGCATAACATCGCACACTCGCCGAAACACAATCAATTTATCAAGAGAGCGTTATAAGGTGGACTTTTTTCTTTGGGTATATGTGAAGTCAATAGTGTACACTAACGATCCTCAAACCATCGACGCCTGAACAGTTAATATTAACCGTGTTATTCACGGATTTCAGCCCGAGTTATTGGAAAAAGTTATTGAAAATTGGTTTGGTCGTCTATACGTTTGCCGCCGTAGCCGAGGTGGCCATCTTAATGTTGGCTTATTTAAAAGATAATTTTATGTAATTTTCTACAAAATAAAAAATAGATTATAGAAACATATCAATTCGTTTTCATTTTATAATAATTTGAATTTATAATATTCTTATTGGTAGACCCTTTACTTATTAGATCGGATACAAATAGCTGATTTAGATTTTTGATTTCCTAGATCTAGACCAAATTAAGCGAAATACTCGAGCTGACAAACACTGCACAGCACCCAACGTATTACATATTCTCACCAAACTAATGAGAATATTAGAGTTTCTCTAGTCCAAAATAGACATAACTTAGTTTTTCAAAAAAACATTTTTTTGGCTATTCGTATTATTATCCCAGCCACGGCACGATGGTGTGAAAAAGTAATCAGTTCTTGCGCAGTATATGCATGAGTAAAACGCAGTTAACTATTTATAATTTAATAATATGAAAATTTCGAATATATTGACCCAAATAACTTAGATTAGATATTATTTTTTTTAATTAATACTTTTTATGCATGCCATTGGAATGATTACCATTATTTGTTTACTTTCCTTTAACCTGTGTTTATTTGCCTATTCCTCATTTTACGTATCCTCTCTATGTTGGTTGAAAAAACAATTCTTATGGGTTGATTAACAATAGCTGCCTCTTCCTCTTTATTAGTCTATGATTTATTCAACTGGTATTTTGTATATACGGAATAATAATTTGATATTTACAAAACATAAGTACGAAATAAATGTATTGTTTTTTCTTATTGTCAATAATGCTGCTCTACTGAATTAATGTCGAATATGCTTTTTTTACCACGCCTGTTACGAAACAACACCTACCCGCATGTATCTCTTCCCATTTTGACTACATTAATCAAGGACCTCTTACTTTCCTCGAATTCTTATCCTCGTATTGTTTTGATTATTGAACATGTCATCAGAAACGCTTTTTAAATTTTGCACAGTGAAACGTTTTCCCTGTTCATTTCAAATACGATTATGATACTAGAGCCTTTATGACCTAAGTCAGTTTTGTGCTTTTTCTCTATTGCTATTACAATCGAAGGAATTAACGCCAACGGAAGAAACGTAACATGTAGAAAAGTGATCTTGTAATATTAGCTCCGTATATTATCAAACACGAATATTGCAATTACCCAGTTAAAACTAAACGACCTCTAGCATCGTACAAGGGTTAAATTTTCACGTATCGAACTCGACTGAACACTAAAGAGGCACAGCCATAATGCCTGATTAACTAGAAATTCGCCAAAAGCTGTTGGTGTATTTGGAAGCTCAGTTAACACCGAGACACATAAATTTGTTACGCGTTGTAATACCCTGTAATTCCTATAACAATTTTGGTATAAATGAGCCTTATTTATTATTAAACTTGGTGCTGATCGCTTTTGTTTCAAAACTGGAGTAGTTTTTAACGTATTGGTTCATATCACGGTAGCTAATAAAGAAAGGGTAACTGGAGCTATATAATTGTTATTATTATCAATGTTGCGTTTCCCTTTACAGAGCATGTCGTTTTTATTTTTAGTAGAATTGACAAATTATTGATTTATTCATGTCTTCGCAGCTGATTAAAAATTAATTTAAAATTATGTCAGTAATCAGTATTGTTGAATTCGAAGTGATCTGTTAAACGTTTCAAAGGCATTCTGCGTAAAAAAGTATAAAGTGTGTCAATAAAGCCTGGAAAGAAATAATGTTTAAAAAAAAACAAATAGCACATCGACGTTTTTAAATTTCCCACATTTTAGAAACACTCACTTGTTTCTATGTTGATATCTGTTCCTCTTTTGAAAGGTATTTTCACCCTGAGTACACCAAATTTGATGTCATTCCTTCAACTCGTTTGATGATGGTAGCTCTCAAAAACTTAGATCTGTATTAAAATGTATATTTGTTTTCCATATTTCCTAATTTATAATTATGCAAATTTTTTAATTTTCCTACGAGGAAATAGTCATATATTATATGTTAGACTGCAGATAAATATGATTGAGTTATGTTTTTATGTTTTTCTTCGAACTTATAAAATATCGTAAAAAAGATCTTAGGTAACTGATCTATATTAACAAATTATAAAACAGCAAAACAAAAAATTACTGAAATTGTTAGCCTTCGACTATTTGGCAGTGTCCTAATCTATGTCTGAATTCCTGTAGAACGTTCGTAAAAAATACATCTGGAATTCCTGCCCTTATTCGTTCCTTTAAAGCTTCAATCATAGGGGGTGTGTTAAAGTAAACTTCACTTTTTAGGTAACTCTACAGGAAAAATCTAAGGGGATGCAGTCAGGTGACCTTGGAACCCATTCAATTTGACCACATCGTCCAATACACCTGTTAGGGAATATTTCATTGTGATAAGGTGTGGAGGTTAAGTCAATTCGCAAAAAATGCAGATAAATCGCCCAGTCAGATTGTTGTAAAAAAAAATAAGGACCAATAATAGTGTTCCGAAACATGCCAGTGCCCATACGTTGACTTTTTCAGTATACTGAGTATAAGCAACTTGATTTCAACGGGGATTTTCTGCAAGTTTGGCGATTCACAGTGCTATTTAAGCAAAACGTTTTTTATTATGAAAACAAACAAAGAAACAGGTCGAAGTGGCAATGTTCTTGCATGAATTCACAAAATTGAATTCTACGGTCGCAGTCGTCTTCATTGAGATCATAAATTAGTTTATAATCTTGTGGGATGATATATTTCCCTCTGCAGTATAATTTCAATAGAAGTGTGACTAATATTTGAATTTAATGCTACTTGCCGGATTGAGGAATTGGGATCCTCGTTATACGTTAGCAAAAAGTCGAATAGATCATGGTCAATTTTATAAAAAGGTGAATCTGTTACACATCCATGTTCTCGATTTTTTTTAAATTGCCCATTGTTGATTAGGAAATTGGTTGAAGTTTTAGGTATGTACTGTTGAAAAGTCAGCTTACTTCGCTGAAATGCTGTCTGCAATCCTTCCAGCCGTACATCATAAGTATTTTAATCCTCTACTTCTGTGACAATATTTTGGGAGTAAGAAAAACTAGTCACATCAAAACTGACACCACTGTCAATCGGGACATTCTGGTAACCATGCAAATAAAACTCATTGTCTATTGCAGGTACAATGTTAAAAATGTTTATTCATAACAATAGGAATTCTAGCCATATTAGGATATTTCCAAGTAGTCGAAAGCCAACATTTTAAGCAATTTTATACGTTCGGAGGAAAACATAAAAAATGACAAAATCAAATCAAGTCTGACATATTAATGACTATTTCTTTGGAGGAAAATTAAAAAACATGTAAAATGATAAATTAGAAAGTATGGAAAACAAAATATTCATCTTAAAACATTTCTAAATTTTAGTGCCTCTTCAAGCAAGTTATCGGAATGACAACAAATTTGGTGTACAAACTTAGGGACAAAATACCTTTCAAAAGAGGTATCACACAACCCATGTTGCCATTTGAAAATATATAGACATATGTCATAACTTTGACAGATGTCAATATAGAAACAAATGAGTATAACTAAAATATAGAAAATTTAAAAACTAAGTCGACGTGCTTTTTGCTTTCTTTTAAATATTGTTTCTTTCCGGTATACGGGGTGTTAGGGATTTGACTACAAATATTTTAACACGTGGTAGTATGGGCCATTGTGATTAAAAAATGCTTAAATTACATAGGGTCAATTTTTTGCCATTTTTAAGAAAAACGGCCTTAAATTTTTTAGCAAATTTAACACATTCTATTATGTACAACAATCAATTATATGATTTTCTACAAAATGCGTACAAATTGTTTCTTAGTAAAATATCTAAACGACCTAAATTTAGAAAATGAAAAACGAATTAATTGTTTTATTTTACCATAGAATGCTTATTTGAAAACGGCAACACAGCCCCACGTAGAGAAACGAGCAGGCTTTAACGAACACAACAATTCGCAAACATATCAGTTGCAGTTGTCTTGTTTTTTGGTTGTTTCACCTTAATTTTTTGCCGTATTAGGCCAACGTCTGTCAAACGAATCGGGGGCCTGAAAGGCAAATAACACCCGAAAACGAGAAACATATTTTAGCCCTAGTAGAGGCAAACCCTGGTTTGAGCACTAGAGAAATCTCGCGACAAGTTGGATTTTCTTACTGGACCATTCATCATACCCTTCGTGAAAACCTTCTGTGCCCTTATCATGTGCAGCGAATATAGGCTTTGACCTTAGAGGACTTAGCCTGAAGAAGAGACTTTCGCCGGTGGTGTCTCCGAAAAAAATCAAGAAAGCGTAGAGTTTATTGTCCCACAGTATGGTTGTGACGCACTAGAAGAGGTAATGGAATATACAGTGCTTGACCCAGGCAGTCTTAATACAGTCGGAACCGTTTTTCGTGAAACTTAGTATACAAGAGGGTAAAAACTTTCAAACTGTACCATGCTATTTAAATTAAGAATGTGAAAATAAATAAAAGAAATTGAAATTTCGAACATTTGAAAATTAAGATACGGCGATAATACAGCCCTAAAAATATCTTTGACTCGGTAGTGTTTTTAAAGTAAAAGGAATATAGGTAAAATAAAATTCTATCTTTTAATGAAAAATTGAAGATGCACTACTTTATGTAATATAAATGGCGTCCTGTAGCCTGTTAAGAGAAAACAAAGCAGTATGACTATTAAAATAAATCATTTTAATAAATAAAATAACTCGTGCCTCTAAACATCACTATAAGTCTTTGTACAATTGGACCACCTATGAGCGGCATGAGACATTAAACAATACCTGAAACAAAATATGTATAAGCCTTATTAAATGTTCCGTTACTGTTGCCATTGTTTTTATATTTATTTTATTGGTTACAAGTTACTATTAGCTTTAAACAGTACTTAAATAAACGTACAAAAAACATAAAAGAAGTACCTTAATTAAAATTTTACAACATGGCATTAGACATTGCAGAGCCAATCAAATCATTTCAACCGGTTTTGAAGAAAAAACCTAACACCTTATCAAAAATCGATATATTTACTTTATACAAAACTTCTCCCGTATTGATTTGTTTCTTTTATTGGGAATAGTGAAGTATGACCCAGTTTAGCTCAACACATATTTATTTAGTAACAAATAGGTATACTCTCCCTTTTCTTCAAACATTTTCTTTTCGTGCTAATATTTTACCACTCTCTACCTACGCTACATTTGATATTTGGGCATAATTTAAAATAAAATGAAAATGAATAAGCAGTTTTTTACACATATTTAAAAAAAACCATTATACCGGCATTTTGTTCCCTCATATTGAATTCGTACCAAAATTTAAAAAGAGTATTTTTATATCACACCTAATTTTTGGGCAAAATTTAGAGCCAATTGAATAACAAAGTTTCTTACAGTATTTTTTAAAATATTTTATTTAACCGTCATTTGGTTCCGCCATCTTGAATTCGTACCACAATTTTATTAATTTAACTTAGATCACTTTTAATTCTTGCACAAATTATAAAATTAATCCAATAAATATTAAGAAATCATGGTTTTGGGATAAGACCGTGTCAAATTAAAATTACTATCCTACGTTTCGCCTTCGATTGCATGAGGCATATTCATGGATCTTAATTCTGACACTGAATACTTCGTTTTGCCTTAAATTGCAGGAGGCATCTTCAGGGATCTGTATTCCTCGAGTCGGATAGTAATTCCAATTTGACACTGAAGTGTTGAGTGTTAAAAACTCGTAGAGTAAAGATCCCTGAAGATGCTTCGTGCAATCGAAAGCGAAACGTCGGACAGTAATTCTAATTTGACATGGTCCAATCCCAAGAATCATGATTTCTTAACTGACCAAACTGTGAAAGCTTCCGTTCTATGTAATCTAATAAGTAGTTTTCCCAGGCTGTTTTTTAAAATATTTTATTAGGCCGCCATTTTGTTTCGCCATCTTGGATTCGTAAATTGGATAATTAGTTTTTAAGTAATAATGTATTAACATTTCACTAGGATGCCATTTTGTTCCGCCGTTCATACCACATGCCCCTAATTTTCGATCAAAATTTAATCAGGTAAGCAGTTTTTATGCCGCGAATAGACAGACATACCGACGAAATTGCATTTAGAGAATCTAGGGAGCCTAAAACGTGAATCTATAAAATCCTGGAAGGATTCTGGAAATCTCGTAGAGTTTTTTATGATTACAATACTTTCCTCTTATCTATAATATAAACACTAAAATTAAATGAAAGAAAATAAGTGATGGGATATTTTTAAATTAAACAATATATTAATGGTTGAGTTTTTACATTAATTAGATTACCAAAGTGAAATTAATTTTCTTATTCAACAGTTTTTGGATATATTTTTTATACCATGCTTCTTAAAATATTCGTCTTACCAATACAGGAAGGCATACTGTTTTTACTCTGGCTTCTTCCAGTTTAAATTAAAATTATATCTTAACATTAAAAAAATATTAATTATTAAAATAACTAAATGAATTGAAAGAATTTGGTTATCTACTATTTTGCATATAATACGTAGACAACTACATATCACATTCTTTTATTTTGATTCATAATACAAATGTTTTCATTTAATGATACTGAAAGCAAAAAATACCCAAATAATTTCAAAGCGTACAAGTAGGCATTGCTAAAACTAAGGACTGGCTGATTAGATACGTACAAACCTCAATAATTATTGTCAATTTAAAAGGAAGCTATGACTTTTATTGTTGGACTTTTTACCAACCCTTTTTACATTGGCAGTCATTTATCAAATGTTCTCCTACTTGCGTATGTATGGAGCGGCATTTTGTCGTTTTTTATTTCTGATTGCTTTGTTTTTCTCTCCCTTTAAATAGCTCATAAAATAAAATACGTTCGCATTGTTAACAATTTTTTGTACAAATTAGATTAAGAAAGATATATATGTATTGCGGTATCAAAATACACTGGTCTTTACCAAAGGTTTAAAATGAGATTCGAAATGTGCTGATTTCTTTGCATTTTAAATTTAGTATTTTGGTCTAACGTTTGATTTGGCTCTTTTAACAAAATGCTTAAACTTTGTTATTTTTAAATATTTACTATATAATTTAATAACTAAATATGCAGATTACTGGTCACTAACCAATTATATTTCAGGGTCTGGAAAATATAATAATATTCTCCAAAATTTGAAATAATATTGAAGGCTGCATAGTTAGGTTGAAAAGAATGAAATCCAACTCACGCCATATATTAGGTAGAAAATGAATACTCTGTACATTTACTGTATATATAAAAATTAAATACAATTTGTACTAGAAACATAGAAATACTCTTCATTATATTAACTATTCAACAATTCGGCCAAATTCGTGGTATCTGTCTGAGATGTCTGAACAGGAATTAATAAGCATATTTAACGCAAAAAATCCAGTCATGCACCAGTCTTTGGTTTAATTAAACAATGATTAGTTTTCGTACATAAATCTTTAACCTGGTATATCAATGCATCTATACATTATTTAAATCGCAAAAATAAACCCTTGCACAAATAAGAGGAAAGCATTACATGCCAAAAGATATATTTAATATTGCTATGTTATTTGCAGATGATATAGTAGTTATTCTCCTTAAAGGAAACAGTGGAATACACTAAGAACAATGACAAAGAATGATTGTTGTTATTATGTTCGATATTATTTATAATAACAAGAAACTTAAGAAAATACATTTTGAGAAGTTGAGGGGAAAGCTGGATTTAACAGATTAAATCCGCTCATTACATTAAGCACTTGGTCGTTGTGCAGAGCAATTGTTTTATTAAAAGAAAAAAAGATACAGTAAATTAAGAGAAAAAGTATTTTTGTATTAGAATTAAAACATTGTCGCATTCTATTTTTTCTCATTAATATTTAAAAACAAAAGTTCCTTCAGACGCCATAAGATAAATAAGTTAAATGTAATAGCACAAAAAATAGCCCCTAAGTCTTACCACCAATTCTCAATTAAATGAAGTAAAATGTTTTTGAAATATTAATCATGGTTACCTAAATTATTAAAAAGAAATTTACGGCCACCAGTATCGCGTTAACGCGTCCTTTTCAGACAAAACACTTGTTCACCGGATTTTTGTATTCTTATTGCAAAAAACACGACATGCTCATAGGATTTTTTTAAATTCTTATTGCAACAATAGGTTTTTTTAAAGATTTCACAATACTAAAGAATCGCTCTGCATAAAAACAAGTAAAAGATAAACTATATGCAATATATTAAATCTTTTTGCGTGATATACCTACTTATTATGTTTTAATACTTTTTCTTTAAGTAGCACTTCGTAACGTCAATGTAAACCGTCCAAAACCATTTTAAGAATTTTCAACCGACTTCAAAAAAGGAGAAGGTTATCAATTTGGCCCGATTTTGGGAATATTCGGGCTATTACCGGAGTAGTATCAGAGCAAGTATATTTTAAAAAAGTAAAAAATGGCGGAGTGACTCTATTTCCAATTATTTAGGAGCCAATATATATTACGTTTACCAAATCATCAGGCAACAACTAAGCATATTAATATCGTGTTTCATAAAGTTTTCGGGGCTTTCAATTTTACTCATTTGTTTAATTTTTTTAAAATATTAATACGTAATAAAAACACTGTCTATTTAATGTGGTATATATGTAGACACTCAATATGTAAATGTCTTTTTGTGATTAAGTAATTAAGAACTAGTTTGATGCCGACTACAAAAATCACATTTTCAATTAGGAATATAATATTATTATTTACTTTTTAGTGCTTTTTTTTGGAGTCTTTTTTTTTATAAAAATGTCTTTTAATACCTATAATGACTTCTACATTGATGCAAATAACACTCGTACTACGGGTGAATAATATTTCACGTGTTGTACAACTTCTCCAGGAACAACGAAAGTTTTTTGCTCGAAGAGCTCATCAATCAGTGCGACTGCAATCGAAAAGAACATTTTTTACAAACTGTAGGAAAAAGCGCTTAGGGTTAACCTTATGATGGCTCCAATAATAAGAGTCATAGTAAAGGGTTAGAAAAACACTTCACAAAATCGAGCAAATTACGTTTTCTTTGTCTCATACTCTTTTATAATGACTAATATTTTCATAGGACTCGATTATTAAAGAACTTCTAATAATGATTAAGTTTTAATGTATTTTGGATAAAACTAGACAAACTGTTCTTCAAGCAGAACACTGAACTTCTTTTTTCTTGTGACCATCCAGTTGCAAAATTTAAACATGTACTACATAATATCCACTGTTTGAGGTTCGGGTAACCAACTCCCCTAAATTACCATCATGCTAGAAGCAGCTCCGAGTATAAGACGATCACTATTATAAATACTGCTCTTCAGTTATTGGGTGTGTTATAGTGGCGTAGCTGTAAATTTTGAACCTCTCCGCGATTTTGGGTAAAGGGCCCCCTCATATATGAAACACATTCTATACGAAGTACTTACGTGTTTGTTAATAAGAAACCCGTTGGCATTAATAAAGATAAAGGAGGTAATAACTAATATTTCTTCAGGTTAAGGTGTGATTAGATAATGGCAGTATGGAACTCTGGAATCCGCCAATAACAACACATTAGAGTGTGCGCGTCTATAAAATCTTATTTTCGTTTATTTGAGATCTGATTTTATGGCTTTAATGAAGGTCGAACCTAGACTAACCAAACGCTTAATCCTTGTTTTTATATGGAATCAGAATTTTATTGGCGCGTTCTTATAATTTCTATTAAAAAAATTAAGAAAAGTCATCACCTGAGCCGGGATTCGAACACGCAACCATTGCATCAAAAGTCAATAACCCTATTACTAAGCCAGGAAGCTCACATTGAACATTTAACAAAACTTCTCTGTTGTGTTATTGGCGGGTTAAAACTAGTTAAAAGGGTAACTTAGGATTTTGTTTGTCTTGATTACTATTTACATAAATGTCGCTTATTAATTTTTTTTTGAGTTTATTTCATGTTGTGTGTACGTGATGACACAAAACACGTTTTTTTTAACATATTTTGCACATAGTACTTTGCAAAATAAGAAAAACTTTTATATAAACATACGTCTGAAAATGCTTTGTTTTCGAGATATGGGACGAAAAACGATTACAATATTATATCCCGCATATCGAAAAGAAAGCATTTACGGACTATTGTTTACGTAAAACTTTTTCTTGTTTTTAAAAATACTACGCGTTTATAGTTGTTTACGTAACAAAATCGGAAAGTGGTAATTTCTTGGATGAGTAGACAAATTTCAGAACGAGCGAAGGCATCGATAGAAACTTCAGGATTAGCCCGTTATGCATTTACAAAAATTACAAAAATATCCCCACCAATAAAGTTTTTTTTTTAAATAACTAGTCTACAATATAGATAGTATTATCATGTTCCATGAAATTTTAGAGAAATAACTTGTTCTATAAAGTATGAATATATAAAATTTGGCCTATATCCATCAATATAGGCTTTTAAGTTGACGCAGCCAATATGTTAAAGTGTCATTTGTTTTTGTGATTAAGGGTAGCTATTTTGTTAAATAAAATGGCTAATAATGTTTCTAGTAGTCCTCCATCTTCACAGATGCCATACGATGTTACAACAGAGGAATGGCGGTGAGTACTTCATATTATTTTTGTCATATTAGTTTATTCTAACCTAACAATGTTCACGGAATTGTCGTGTGTACTTAGATAACCACTTACCAGACTTTTTATAAGGAATACAAAAAAATTTATTTAATAATTAGTAATATCTAAACTGTTATACAATTGAAAATTTTAAAAAATAGCAACCTCGATTTGGTAAATGTAATATTCTGAAGTCACAACTGATTGAGTGAAAATGCGTTCCCAAATTGTATACTAAAACTGACTTTGCGGAGGCACTCAGACAAATAAATTGTCGTAGGTGTTTTCTTTTTTGTATACTTAATTTTACATAATAGTCTTGCCTGCGATTTTTTTTAGTTGCGATAAACACATTATTTAGTCATTAAATGCGTTGCGCATCGTATGTGTACCAATTCGTATTTATTTTTATTGCAGTGATTTGGAAGATTTAATAGATAAGATGCCCGAAACTGACACGTCTTATTGCGGAGGCATACATACAAAGAATTTGTCGTAAGTTTTTTATTTTACCTACCTAGCTTTCCATAGTTGTGCTTGCTTTTTTTTTCTAGTTGCGATAAAGACGTGATTCTTGATATAATAGATGTAAATGTAATTCAGTAGTATTATGTGAAAACAAAAAAGATTGTTCTCTAGTTATATCATTATTATATTATTAATGTGGTTTATGATTTCCCTCGAACGAATGATAATATGAAGTGCAAGTTGAATGATGCATTGATTGATAAAGGTAATTATGAGAATAGTAACAGGGAACAAAATAATATGAACCAAAATAGTGAAAAGGGTCTAACAAAAAAACGTTTAAGTAATCCGAAAACTTTTAAATATTCTCAAAAAATTACTAAAGAACGACAGCTAATACTTACAACTTTTTGGAAGTTGAGCGATGAAAAAAGGTCCAATTCTATTCAAAACACATTAAAAGATACCCTGCTCAACTGAAGCGGATAAAAAATGAAGTCAGTAAGAAAGTTTTTCATATAAATACAATTTTACGATTTCTGCCTTCAAGTATGTCAGGAATATTTTTAAGCACGCTTAATATTAGTAAGCAAAGGATGTATTAGTTTTTTATAATATTATTTAACAAATAAACAATACCTGGAGAGAAATTTGAGTTTGAAAAATGTATGAGCTCTATGTTCAAACTGCAGAAGACCCTGTTAAATTTAATATTTATGAGCAAATATTTAACACAAAATTTAACACATTCTTTAAACCAAAGAAAGATATTTGCGATAAATTTGCAGAGCATAACATAAATAAAAATCCGACTACAGAACAAATGAAAAAAATTGATCAACATATTACCTATAAATATAGGATATATGGAAAGAAATTCTGATAGAATTCGACATCAAAATAATAATACGGTTGGAGTTGTCACATTTCACTTATAAAACAAACTCACCTCCAAAGTCAATTGTTTGAAATAATTTTTATAAAATGAAATTATGTTGTTATAATTTTACAGCTCATCTAAATATTAACAACACAATCTACAAAGCTATTTGGCACGAATTTTTGTGTGGTCGACAATGTGATAATCCACAACTCCAGAAACTTATATTGTTGTCTGACAGCTGCATACCTCAAAACAAAAATTCAATTATGTCTTTTGCTTTACAGCTATTGCTAAAAACAGATGAGACCATAAACTTTGAGGTAATTGAGCAAAAATTCGTCATTTGGATGTTTGGTCGCAAGTCATGAAAGCTTAAGTTTAAGGTAATTCAAATTAATCCAGAAATTACCCTGATTATAAATCGTTTTCGGCTAAGTACACCTAAAATCTTATTCCATACAGTAAAGTGAAACTGTTAATTTATGACCAAAATGTTCGATTAGATATACAATATTCCGAAGCATTCGAAGGAAAAATAAATATAATAAAATTAATATGTTCAAGAAGGATAAATCTAAAAAAACTAGTAGAGTTACCCGATTGTCTCCCGCAAACAGCTCTAAAATCGGTAGATACATCGGAACAGAAAAAAGAACATCTTGAGATATTACCACAGATGCCAGAAGAAGAAAAAAAGCCAATACATTTGTTTTTAAATGAGTTCATTCACGTTTTTTTTAGTATTGTCGTCAAGAATGTTTTGTTCTATATCCTGTTATTTAAAACGATAATAGGAAAAAATTCTATAACCAAATCAGCAAAACCTTATTTAGAGTGACATGAACATGTTTTAAAAGATATAATGTGTAAAATGCATCTTCAAATGTTTACATGAGTTTAAGAACTCACTATTTTTACCCTCATGTGGCTTTATTACAGGCTACTACATGTTGGAATATTTAAATCAATCAATTTGTTGGCGTTTAGGACAGTATAATTCTGGGGTGACGGGGTATACAGAGGTGTTGTTCCTCATAATTAAATTACGCATACACATACTCTTACATAAATAGACCTATCTCGTGCTCTAGAAAATAACATTGATTGAACTATAATTATCTGGCTGTAAATTATTCTCAAAAAGGTGAGATGCACATCAAATGTCCAGACATATTTTGTTTTTTCTGATCAGGGCAAAAAATTGCAGATTTTACAATTTAAAGTAAGACTTGAAACACTTGTTTTTTAAGCGGTTGACGAAGAACATGTTGAAAAGGTTTATTTGGGTTATTCTGTTTTCCCATGTATTTTTTTTATATAAAATTTGGACAAAATTTAACACCTTGTATCTCGAAAATCACGTGAACGATGACATCATGCCAATGGTAATTTTTGCTCAGATGATATACTATATTTTTTAGGATTTGACCGAAGCCATATTTCCATATGATTCGTATATGACCCAAGCCCCAATACTATTTAAATATAGTTGACAGGGCCGTTCCTAGCCCCTCGGCCGCCTTTGTGCAGAAATAAAACGGCCGCCCTTTTATAACAAAAAAAAAAACAATATTTATTGAACAAAAAAATATATTTAAGTTCCTACGTATACATTAACAAATAACATTGTATCATAACATAAGGTAATAATCTATTAAACGAAACAATAAACAACATAAAACAAAATACAAATGTTTAAACTATTAATTATTTAAATATCAAATAATATAAAAGCCAAACAAACAAAAATTGGTATCTTTTATATTGTATCTAAGTATAAAACTAAGCAAGTCCCAATAAAAAAACAACCTCTTCATTTCAAAAATATTTTTCTGGCTTTTGTACTTGCGAACTCGTCTATTATTTTATTATGGTCTAAATTTTCACAAATTTCATTTTCAATGGCAATTATACCTAAATTTGTAAGCCTTTCCTGTGACATAGAAGATCTTAAATAGTTTTTTATTATTTTTAATTTTGAGAATGACCGTTCACCCGATGCAACCGTTACTGGTATTGTTAAAAAAATTCTCAAGCTTATACATAAATTAGGAAAAGATGAGACCAAATTATTACTATAAATAAATTTTAGAATCTCAATAGGTTTGATTTGATCTGTTAGAGATTTAAATGTAACAATTTCTTCAAATAGTTCTAC
Source organism: Kuschelorhynchus macadamiae (assembly GCA_030620095.1). NCBI lineage: Eukaryota > Metazoa > Arthropoda > Insecta > Coleoptera > Curculionidae > Kuschelorhynchus > Kuschelorhynchus macadamiae. The sequence continues at coordinate 37,166 of JAUTXW010001052.1, forward strand.
GCCACTTATATCCCTCGATTCGTCTTCGGTTAATGCGATTTCAAGTTCAGCGCATTTTTGTTTTAAATCATCCGATGTCACATCATGAAACCGTGTTAAAAAGTTAAAAATATTACTGCAATACGAAAGAGAATTAAACCTTTCTTCTACTGATATTCTAGCTCGGTCAATAACAGTATAATAAAAATTTATTTTAAATTTCTCTCGTTCGTTAGTTAATACATTGTCTGTACTTTCATAACTAAATTGGGATTTTTTCCGCCTTATACGAACTTCTGGAAAATCTGGTTCCACATCAATTTCATTTGCTAAATTGGATGAAATTTCTATGTAAGTGTTAAAACTTTGGTCCGATCGCATTTCGTTAATAAAGTTAAGTACATGTTTTAATGATGTGACACACTGAGTCAGATCAATATTAATGTTTTGCAATAATTTACTGACTACGTCAATTTTAACTAATAACTCGTACCATATGACTAAGCTACAGATAAAAGTAAATGATTTTATTTTTTCTAATAATGAATTGGCACTTAGTTTTGTTTTTGAGTCTCTTGTAACATCTTCTGAAAGCTCATCCAAAGCTTTACAAATATTTCCTAGTTGATTCCGAAGTGGTCTAAGCGCTTTAACTCTGCTTTCCCGTCGGGTGTCACTTACCGATGTAAGATTTAAATTACTAACATTTTTTTTAAACATCCCAACGAAAAGGAGAAGAAGAAAAGAATACATACAGTTCCTGCACGATGTTAAAAAAATTTATTGTTTCGTGGGAGATTTTAGCGGAATCGTTTATTACTAGATTTAGTGTGTGAGCGGTGCAAGGAACAAATATAGCCCTGGAATTAACATTTTTTACCCTTTGTTGAAGTCCGATATGTTTTCCGGACATATTGGCCCCATTATCATAGCCCTGACCTCTTATATCCCTAATATCTAATTCAAACTTAGGCAAAATATCATTAACCAATAGGTTAAAAATCCCTTCCCCAGTTGTATATAAAATAGGAAAAAAAACCCAAAAAACACTCTTTTATGACAACATTTTCTTCGTTACAGTCTACATATCTGACTACAAATGTAATTTGCTCTGTATGACTTGCATCTGGAGTAGAATCTAAAATTATGGAAAAATATTTGGATTTTTTTAAGAGTGTCGTAAAATGATGGCAAATATTTTTTGCTAGCAAAGTAATTATTTCGTTTTGAAAATGAATTCCCAAATAGTGAGTTATTTTACTTTTTGATTCTTGGGTCTTTGTAATTTTTTTTAGATGATCGGATAACACTGGGTCAAATTTTGCCACCATTTCAACAGCTTTTAAAAAATTGCCATTATTTTGTTCGTATAAGACGGAACTTTTTCCACGAAATGCCAATGATTGTCCAGCTAAAAATTGAATAATTGCAATAACTCTTTTCAAGTTCAAAATAATTTTGCCGTTCTTTGTCAATAGTTAATTTTTTATTTAATGACATTTTTAACTCAACCCATTTTTGATTAGCTTGCAAGTGATGTACAGAAGATTCATGCTTGGATAAAATATGTGAAAGATGTCGCCAATCAGAATACCCCATTTTGCTATTTAACTTAAACACTTCCTTACAAAATATTTTACAACAAAGACAAAAAATGCTATTTGCTCTACAAGAGTATACCAACCAAGCTCTTTTAATTTTTTCACCATTTGGCAAAATTCGAAAATATTATAGAAGAAAATTTCCTTCCCGATTCATCAGAAGGAAATTTTTTTTCTATATGCTGAAAATCGTTTTGTACTATTTGCTCAATAACTTGATTTTGTAAAATATTGAATGGGTCGCTGACATCAAAATCATCATTAGTTTCAGGGATAACTTCGTTTAGTTAGGTTTATCAAATAGATCTTTTCTTCATTATCTATTTCTGTATTTGATTCAGGGTGTTTTTTTTCTTCAGGGTCGCTTACTTTATGTGCATCCTTTACATTTTCATCCTCAATTGTATACCCTGTGACGATGTTGATGGAACTAAATATTTTTACAAAGATCCACTTAATTTTTTTTTGTTTTCTTCCTTTTCTAATTTTCTTTTTTTATATTGAGCTCCAGATAAACGTTTTGTTTTTCTATCGGACATCTGGAAATAAAATTGAAAGGTAATTAAAGTTAGAAAATTTAGTTTATGTAATAGTTCTGAATCTGCGAAGATATAATTTTATAGTATCCCCAATTAAGTTCGCACCAAATGGAATTTTTTATAAATAATAAGTAAAATTGTAATCTAGCATCAGATTTTGTTTTTAAAATGCAAAAAATAAATATAATTATTATAATTAGATAAGTAAATTTAAAACTACACATTTTTTAAACTTGAAATATAGAAAATTAATCTAGACATAAAATTAACAATAAACCACTTTTTGATCTGCTAAAAAAAATTTTTTTTTACATGTTTAATATTAAATCCAAAACGTAAGATGCGGATTTGGATGGTAAGAAGTAAAGTAATATCTATCCGAAGAACTTACCTTTTTAAATTACGAAAATTTGTTTCTTTTGAAATTTCACTTTTGCAAAATGTAGAAAAAAATAACTAAACAACAAACACTTTATATTGTTAAACTCTCGCTAGTTAAAATACTAAAAAGAAAAACAAAACATTTAACATTCTACAGTATATAGAGCTATATACTGTACACATACCAATTATGAAGTATAAACAAACATTTTTGCATTGAAAGGCGGCCGCCCTTATCTATCATTTTTATTGCTTTTCCAAGGAACGCTGCTATAAAAATCGTTCTATTGTAATTTCGGCAACTCATGCACAGCAAAAAAAGAAATGACCAGTAATAAATTTCTTATGAATGTTTTATCTTAAAAGCCTAACAAAATGTAATTTAATTTTTCTTTATTTTGAAAACAAAAATATAGGTATATTTTTGTAATCAAATGGTTAATTTTGTGTTTATATGAGGCCGCCCCAATAATTTGGCCGCCTTTGTGCCGGCACACCGTGCACACCCCTAAAAACGGCCCTGATAGTTGACTATTTTATGAAATGGTGATATATCCACCACAAGCTTCTTTAAATATAGTCGGATATTTTATTATGTTTGTGCAAAAAAGAATGACCGAAGAATTTTTTTCAGATTTATTTTTACGGTAGTGTATTCTTATAAAGACATACACATTAGACTTGTTGTAGCAGAGTGTTAAATTGTGAGTACTGAAATTGAAAATTGTCTGTATATCCTCATAGACGTCGCGTTGTATCAAATCGTACTTATATGCTAATTTTTACCATTCAGTCCCTATATCTCCGAATCGATTTCAGAAAAATTTTTGAAATTTGGTACTTTTTGAAGCAGCTTTGGGCTCTCAGACGCACAGTGGTCGATTTGGCAGTTTTAGGGGGACATTGTTCTCTACTCTCACTATGTATTTGTTTTAAATAGTTATAATTACTATATGTCATTTATTTATTTATAGACGAATTACACAAAAAAAAATTGTATACAGGGTGTCGCATATTCTTTTTATCCTTATCTGGAAAATTACAAAGCTAAAAAAAAATGTTAAAAAATGTAAATGTTTATTGCTTTCAATTGTGTTTTATCGTATAATACGGGGTGTTTATTCTATCTCCTCCCTGTATTTTATTGTATTTTAAAAATCAACAGTATTTTACATTTTCTTTTATCTTTTGTAATTTCCCAGGTAAGGGAATATGTATATACTGGTATATAAACAATTCACTTTACTTTCATTAAATATTTTTGTATTATATTTTTTTTCATAACAAATTAAAAGTCTGACTCTATTTCACTTTCCGAGTTTTGATTTGGTGAGGTGTTTTGTGGATTTTCCGCTGATGGTGCTGGTGCCCTAGCACGAATTTCAGGAGGAACATCGAGCAGATGTAGTATTTGTTCTGGAAGGGAAGTGAGTTTCCTTTTCGGTAAAGGCCTTAATGTAGGTATAACCATGTCTGATGAAACAAATAAATATCTTCCGAGCATCTACGACCCTAAAACTAGGTTTTTCAAAAAAGTGTAAAGTCAATAAGTATCATAAGTTAGTATTCTGACCGAAACAAAGGGTACTTTTTTTCGCTACTCCAATAAATTTCAAAAATAAAAACGTCGAAGGAATTTTTTCTCTCTTACTATTATTCGTCTTATAATCCTAGCGAAGTAAATACGTGTGTTATAACCTAAATTCTCTTACATGAGGGACCAGCAGACATGTTTAAGTAATACTTTAAAATTTAAAAACAATTCAATTACTTGTTACACTCCCAAAATACAATGTTCGGTACCTACACAGCAACGGTTACTGACCGGGATTTCCACTTGCAGTCGGTATCTGTGTTATTATCTCCCTCTCTCATCCAAGAACTACGTCTAAGAAAATAAAATGGGCCAGAATAAGTTGTTGCCCAACTGCATATTACATTATAATATATTTCGAGACCGTTGAATTTTTCGTTAAATGACCCCTTAATTAGCTAATTTCTAGCACTGTGGGGCGGTATCAAACGGATATTTGTATAATTTTTAGGTTTTTAGTAATTGATAAAAAAAATGTTTTTTTAGAGTTTTTGAATCATGATCACCGTCGAATAAAATAAAATATTGATTTGACATTTTTTGGAAACGTTCTATTTTCTTCGGTCTCATAAACCTTATGCGCGTGATCGAAGTTTGGGAAGTATTTGTTTTTCTTTATTTTTTTAAATTTTTAAACCTTATTTTCTGGTCAAAAATAAGGGTACATTGAACGGTGTCTGGTGGTCAAACGGTACAAGTTTTCGACAAAAACGAAAAAGGTTCCAAAAGAGCATATAAAGGAGAAAACATTCTTATAGGAATTTCTCTTTAAAAAATGTAAACAAATTACGATTATCGCGTTTTTGAACAAAATTAATTTTTTAATTATTTGTTGCCGTCTTTCGGTAAAAATTAGTTTAGTTGAAATTTGCCAGAAGACAAAATTCATGAGGAGGCAAACCGAGATTTGTTATTTTCATTGGCACTGTCTAATATTCAATTTTCTTATAAATCCGCAAAACACCTTGAAGTTCTGGGACATCTTAGTTTCTAAAAGTATATTGATGCCTGAAGGTCCTACCAAAAAAAACTAGTCTATTGGATAAAAACAAAAAAAAGTTATAGTTTTTTGAATATTTGATACGTTATTTTTACTTTCATACCGAATATAACGGAAACATGCAAAGACGAAGCAAATTCAAAAACTTCAATTTACTTTTTACGGCTTCTAGATTTAATTTTTGATTCCAAAATTTACCGAAATACCAAAAATTCTAACTTGAAAACAATATGCATAATCGGGTATGCCTTAAACACATCTGCTGGTTTCGCTATCAGGTGAATGTCACGGTGTGATTGTATTTTGATAAGTTGAACTTATCAATAGTAAATGTATTACGAAATGAAGAATAATCTCGTCAAATGGTGTGAGATGCGATAAAAATAAGCATGGATCGACAAGTAGGGTACATTTAAATCATTCTGTATAAATGTTATAGTCTTAACATACCCATTAAAATGCATGTATTAACGTGAACTTTTATATGTCTAGATATTATATAAAATTTTCGGTTGTGAAAGGAAGAAATAATGACGTTATACAAATAAAAATAACTATTAGATATATTTGTCGTTTCATTTAAATTATTATGTGCAAAATTTGGAAAAACTAAGTTATTATTTAGAAGTTAATTAGAATTACTGTATCAATTTTATCCCGATTTAAAAGCATTTATATTTTGGAGCGTCACGTTCAGTTAAATCGTTTTAAACGAAACAAAGAAGAAAGTCATACAGAAACATCATCGACGTTCTGTTTTATAGATACATAGAATTATTTAAAATAAACCTCAGTATTGAAAATATTAAAAAGTATTTTTTTACAGAATTAAACAATGTCACTAATAATTGGACTAATATTTTATTTATTTAGGGTGATTTATTCCACATCAAGTTTTCAATTTTTCAAAGACAAGATGGGTAAAAAGAATTTTTGATACAAATTACGTTAACTACTTTTTTTTTTAAAAGTACACATAATAGGGAATGAAATATTTTCTACAAGTTAGGTCGCGGGGATTAGATTTTGTGTGTCATAGGCGCCAATTTTCGGTATTTTAATAATGTGTAAAAATGTAAAAAATCCACATTTTGTGAATGCACAAACCAATAAAAATTAAATTGAAAATATACATCGGTGGGTAAATGTTCTGACACAGAAAAATTGTGAAAGTCATTGGCGTAGATTTTTATTTATTTTATATATACATTTAAAAAATATATTTTTTTATTTTAATATAAAATAATTTTTGTCCAGTATACAATACCCCTAAAAAGATGAGGCTGTCCCTTAAAAACGACAAAAAGAAATCGGTGGATCATGTCAACCTTGTTTTATTTTTGCCTATAAAAACATTTTTTTCGGCTATACAGGGTAGCTCTAAGAAGCCACCTGAAAATAAAAAAAGGTTTTCAGAAGCATTTAGCTTACTTAGAAAACAGTTAAAGGCTTCAAATTTGTTTTATTTTTTGTATATAGTTTTTTTACTAGTCTTCTCAAAAGCTATTTTTTTTTCATTATACATTAAAAAGGAAAAAATATATTTCAAGGGTGTTTAACTTTTTTAACAAACGATAAAACGCGTCATATTTCTTCTATTTTATTTGTATTTAAATATATTTTGCCATTATACAGAGTAGCCCTATAGATATGAGGCAGCCTCCTAAAAACCAAAATTTATTTTGTTTCAAAGCAATTAGTTGAAAAAATTTCAAACAGTGATATATGTCAAATTCCTTTTCTCTTTGTATATAAAACCGGGGAACCGAGATGACAGCTTTGCGTCCCTATCTGTCAAGTCCTTACATAAAAAGCTGGTAGGAATAGGTATGTGGATTTTTTTAAAACGATAGCGTCGGCCGACCGACGGAGCCTCTTAGTATGTAACATGGTTGCCACTTTGCTTTCATAAATCAAAAATGTTATGGCGCCATCTGTTGCGTTACGAGTGTCGGGATTCACAGATGTATGTGAACATATATTTTTGAGAAATATTGTCTAATATGTAGGTATCTATCATTTATGATGTTCCATAGAGTCGTTTCTAGAGCAGATCAAAATACGTCAAGGCCGCAAGTATTTGGAGACGCAAATCGCATCTTCGCCTCTAGCCTTTTTTGTTTTTAATTTCTTTTTTACTGTTGATTGATTTATGTGGCTTCTCTACTAGTATTTTGGTTTTTTTTTATATTTTCCCATATATATTAATAGCTGGAAGAAAATAAAAACATCAATTTGGTAGTGATATCGGCACTGAGAAATTCTTAGGGTGGAAGAGTGGCGCTATATCAGATACTCAACCCAGGCGCCAGGTTTTGAGCCCTTGTTTTGAGTAATATTGGAATGCCAGTCAACAATGTATTCATTAAGGTAATTTTGTAAATTTTCTTAGAAATATTTTGCTTAAAATGAGCCCTTGTTGATGTTGCGCTGAATCGGTCGCTTTACCGATTCACGCTAGATCCGAAACTGGATTGACAGCTATAAAAAAAAATCCATTTTTCCTGTAGTTTCTAAACTACTTAACATTTTTAAACAAGGTTTTCGTAGGCCTAAGTGACGTAATTATTAAACAAATATTTTTATAAACTGTCTTTTTCCCGTAACTTTGAAACTACTTAAAATTTTTAAATACATTTTTAGCAATTGCATGTAACTTCTAGTGACATAATTTAATAAAAAAATATTTTTACAGCTATCAAAGAAAATTATGTCTCCCCATAACTTTTGATTTATTTAAAATTTTTAAGTACGTTTTTTACAGTTTCGGGTAACTTTCAGTGGCGTAATTTAATAAAAAAAGATATTTTGACACATATCAAAAATTCGTTTATATTTGAATATTTACATTATTTTAGTATTGCGTTTTGAGAGCTGCCAAAGTCTAATCTTTCTAACTTGTGAGGAGCTAATTTTTTTAATGAGATTTTTAAAGTTATATGTATCTCAACATATATAAAGAGGGACAATAGGTAGAATGTTATTTAAATCATAGCCGTTAGGTTAGATCTACTTATAGCTTGTTATCAAAGTACCGGGTGTCCAATTAAGAATGGTCTCCGGCCATAACTCCAACATAACTGTTGGTCACACTATTATGGAAAAAAATATTTATTGGTAAACCGTTCGAAAAATGGCCGCTAGGGAGCGTAATAGCAACTCAAAAATAGAAATGCCGATTTTCTCTTGAATTTTTCTAATGAAGGTTTGTCGAAAATATAAGCATTCTATTTTTCGGGCAATTATGCAACTTTTTGCTTTTTATATATTTTTTTTAATTTTCCATAATAAAGTATTGGGGATAGGTCAAACTTTTTTTTCAGACGTTTATATCTCTGTTTTGGACCGATTACATTGAACTTTGTTTTTGCCCTTCACGTAGAGCTATTAACGGTACCGTAATAATTCTATTAGTGGTCTCTAGATGGCGTTTTTCTTTAGGTAATCCGAATTTTTTCAAAAAAATCAAATTGCATTATATGCCTTTTTGTCATAATTTAGTTTAAGGTTATGAAAGGTATCGAGTAGTGAAAAAAAATCGAAGTCCGTATCTAAATTTAAAGTTAATGATGGTCACCTGAATCCGAAACGTCGGATAGAAAAACTAACCTCACCAATTTATAGAGGAAAAAAATGACAATAATGCAGTGAAAATTATTTTTACTTGTCATTTCAACTAAGTCTAAAAAACGAAAAACTGGAATTTTGGGCCTCTGCGAGTTTGGACTGAACTGATCAGATCTGATTCTAAAAGGTTTTGTGTAATTGTTCCTGAGAGAGAACAATAGAGGAGGGCCTTGTCTGGTTTACAGACGGATCTCTAATGAAGGAGGGATCTGGGGCGGAAATCTATGGGGAGAGACCCGGAGGAGAAGAATTTGTACCTAATGCAGTGTATATTCAAAATATATTCGGTTGTCAGGACCATTTAATCTTCCTATTTGTAATATGTTTAATATAATAACTTCAAGCTAACCACTCGAAAACTCTCCTTCTCGTATAGCCACATCAATTAAATTAATTCCAAGCCTTCTTTTTTCAAAGGCGAAAACGACATCATGTAATTCCTGGCTATTGGAGGGATAGCACAGTGAGCCTAAGTGCTGCCCAATTAGCCTAAAATGACATCATGTAATTCCTGGCACGCAATTATCTGTCCGCCACTTTGATCCTGCAAATCAAATTCCTGCTGATGCTACTGAAGTAAGGTCATTGTAACACAAACACATTGAGGAGGGTGGCGGAAAAGGGTTATAGCATTAGCTCCTTTTGTCAATCGTTCGTGAAATGCGACCCCATTGTAAACATTTTTTTGGTATAAAGTAATCGACGATAAATTAGAATTTTACTACTTAAACGTTGATATTCGTTAACCACGTTATAAAAAACAAATATTTAGTTAATTAAATTTCCGTACCACAGAATTCATATAAAAAAATAGAAAACTGTAGTTCCAATAATGTAGAGAAAGCCTGTATATTTTACTTGCTTGGAATGCATTAAATCAGAAAATAGGTAATATAGTTTAATTGTAAAAAACCCTTATGAGCAAAACTTAAACTTAAAATACAAGGAAATATAAAAAATGGCAAACTGGCTTACCCAGAACTTCCCCCTTGCTTTTAACAAAGACTGTGAAACATGGCCCAATTTAGTTCACAACGTAACTATTTAATAATACGTACAGGGCTTTCATTTGAATTTTGACAAGTATTTACAGCTTTAACTATAACAGATACAAAAAAAAACATTAAATACAAAAGTTGTAACCAAGTTAGCATCATCAGACGATGATATAAACTAAAGTAACTTATCCTAAACGAGACTATTTATAGGTAAATGTGGTCACACTTGGTTTCACCCGACTGCACCGTTGTCAAGTAAACAATAGAGGGGACTATAGGGAATAGGCCCTTTGTCTTTATTTAGTGCTTTCCTACCACATTTAACTATTTCTACACTCTCAAATGCATCCAATAATCTATTATTAGATACAAACTTAAGATTATTTATTCCTATTCGGTGATTGTTTTCCAAAGCATGTTGGGCAACGCTTGACTTTTCTGTTCTTCCGTATCTTAAATGTGCCATGTGTTCTTTAAAACGAATGTTTATGAAGCGTTTAGTTTGCCCAACATATTTTATATTGCAGTCATTACAGCTAATTTCATAGATGCCACTCCTCTCCCTCAAATCGACTTTGTCTTTGGGGTTTCCAAGGAGATTTTTCAAACTATTCTCCGTTTTGTAGGCTACTCTAAAACCTACATTTTTAAATACATTTTCTAGACCTCTCGTATATCTGGGATCATATGAAATTACCATGAACTTATTGGAAGCCTCAGGTGTTTGAAGAGTAGTGGCTTCCAGAGTCAACTAAGGGATTCATTAGAGAGGCTTGCAAAAATCAAATCTCAAAAAACGTTGTTAACAAGTCAATATATGTTTCTCGTAAAAATACTGAAGTTATTCAGGGACTGAAGAAAAAAGAATGTTTTTATTTAAAAGCTGACAAAGGAAATAAGGTTGTTATACTAGACAAAACAGATTATTTTGAAAAAGTAGACAATTTGATTCAAACTGGTCCTTACGATTTAATTGAGAAAAACCCGTTATCAAAAATGATAACAGAAGTAAAAAGTACTTTAAAACAGTATAAAAACCTTGTGTCCGATAAACTAAAATCCAAACTAACACATAGTTATCTAAACTGTATTGCCTTCCCAAAATCCATAAACCTGGGAAGTCATGAGTCAAACATGAGACCTATTGTTTCAGCTGTTGGATCACCAACGTACAATATTTCAAAATGGTTAGTAGAAGAATTCAGCAAATTAAATATCTCGTATGATAACTTTGAGGTTACTAACTCGTTAGAATTCTTAGATAAAATTAAGAATGTTCACTTAAAAGAAGGTGATATTTTAATATCTTTTGATGTAAGCTCATTGTTTCCTAGTGTACCCATACCACTAGCTTTAGGGTACCTAAAGGAACTACTTGAAATCAGTAATATGAAGAAAGAAAGTACTGATGAATATTTACTTCTCACAAAATTATGTATAAATCAAAATTTTTTTCAGTTGAACAATAAATATTATAAACAACTTTAGGGAACTGCGATGGGCAATTGCTTATCTCCGTTCCTTGCAAATTTGTTTACGGGCAGATTACAAACCCAATTCAAAAAAGAACTCAAGTATTTCTCAAGGGTGTGGTATAGATACGTAAACGATATATTTGCTATTTTTGATACTAAAACAGAACATTTGGACACTTTCTTAGAAACATTAAACAATAAATATCCTTCCATTAACTTTACGTACGAAAAGGAGAACAATGGGCAATTACCTTTTCTTGACACGTTAGTTATTAGAAATAACGATAAATTAGAATTTGATATGTATAAGTTATGGAACACCTTATCGGTGTTATTATAATAACCTTCATTGTTCTCACGTAGGCAAGCTAACCTTGAACCAGGGAACAAGCAACATCAGCGTTTTCCGTCGCCGAGGTGCCTTTTGCGTGTGAACCAAGTAGTTTAGTTTAGAATCAGATCTTGAACTGTTAAGATTAATTTTTGAAATAAAAATTGTTTTTAAAAACGGGTTTTACAGAGTTTAACATTTAAGTGGCGCAGTCGGTAAGATTGGTCAAAACGGTATTAAGGGACATAATACCGTCTTGATTTAACAATTAAAAGACCAATAGAAAGTTCGGACATTTTTTTTATATCATCGCGGTGTATAAAAAAACTCTCTAAGTTCGTGATATAAGTGTCCAGCTAGGCGAAAGGCATAAGTAACCTAGTGAGAAGAGTTCCTGAAGGAAAATCAGTGCTCTTGGATTATTTCATGGAGATTTTGATGCTAACACTGTAAGTGCTCTTTATGTCTTATAGAGGCCCCCGTAGTAAATCTAATAGTACATCTAATTCTGATTCTGACTCACCACTCCTGAATCATTCAAGAAAAAGTAGATCACGTTCGAGATCTCCAATTACAAAAAATTTTGAAGAAAATAAATTTTATAAAGAATTAAATTTTATTGAAACTTCTTTAAGCCAAATTAAAATTAAAATGGCACCCCCAGAGCTTCTCCCTAGATTTTTAGAGATTTGTCAAAAATTAGTAACGAAATTTTACGATACTGAGGATGAGGATAATTGTCAAAATGAATATCTTATATCTAGTATAATTTCAAAAATTAAAGGCGCCATAGGAAGCTGCCATTAATATTTCATCTTGTGTCATAAGAAAATTCGATGACCTAAAAAGATCTCTTATTTACGCATATGCGGATAAAAGAGATTTATTCACTTTAGCTCTTGAATTGGCAGACTATAAGCAACAACAAAACGAATCTCCTTTCGAGTTTTATTCAAGAATTTAACAAATACTTAATTTAATTTGTTCTTATATTACAACACACAGCGCAAACAATGCATGTTTGATACTTAAAAAATACCATAATGCGTTAGCTTTAAGAGTATTACTTAGAGACCTTAAAGATCCCGTTGGCTCCTTAATGAGAACCAAAAATCCGCTTAATCTGAATGAAGCTCTTGGCATGTTAACGAATGATTTTCAATTAGAATCATGTCAAAATAAAAACATAGCGCCAAATAAACCATCTACAAGTTTTGAAAATAAGAATAATGATAATTCCCACACACAAATTGTGCGAAGGAATTATCCGTTTCAATTAGCTCATTTTAACAATCAAGACAATGTTGCGCATTTCAATCGCAATAACCAAAACTTGTTAACAAGTGCAAAATAATTTTACCACTAGACCAGGTCCAAGTGAGCCTGTTAACAATCAAAATGTTTTCGGTGGAAACCAAAATAAAAATTTAAATTTACCTAAACCAACACCCATGAGTATTTCAACTGTAAATACTTTCAGGCCAAATCAAAGCAATCAAAATTTTAGACAACCCAATCATAATTTTAGAACAAATTCCCAAAATGTTAGGGAAACAAATTCAAGGCCTAATTACGTGGTAGAAGAATTGTATAATATCGAAGACCAACCAGCGGAATATTCAGAAGAGTATTTAGAGGATGAGAATACTGAACTAATTGATCAGTTTTTTCACCCATCAGCCTCGGAAACAAATATACCGGAAATAACGGAAATTGTGGAGAACCACAACCCCCAAAATTCGAACTAATGAACCTGTATCTAAACGAGAGCAAACCACCGTTTATTATTTTCCCAGAAAACAACTTAAAAGTTTTAATCGATACGGGAAGTACAAAATCGTTTATACGACCTGAAATTGCTCAAAAATATTATAAAAATTCAATAAAAAAGGATCCATTTAAAATTTTTATAGCACACGATACATCTATAGAAAACTTTAGCGCTGTTATACCGTGTTCAAAAAATTCGGGAAAAATAAAAAGGGTTTAAAATTCTATCTGTTTAATTTTCATAGCCAATTCGATTGTCTATTAGGAATAGATAATTTAAAATTATTAAATGCTAATATTATTCCCGATAAAAATATTCTAGTTACACCTGAAAGTCAGGCAAATATATTGTACCACGAAAGTAGGAACGTTTTCTATAATAACATCATATTACAACCTCGCTGTGAGCAAGTAGTTAAGATAAGAGTAAATAACATTGAAAACGGTGACGTTATTTTACCATATATGAAAACACGTGGAGTGGAAATACCGGAGTGTGTGACGCGTCTAAATAAATACGAGGCAATATGTACTATTTTAAATCCCTCGGAAAATTAAAAAAAAACTCGAAACTCTAGACCCAATCGATGTTATTGATTTTAATCAATTTGAATGTAGGGACCAGATTAGTTCTAATTTAAATCATTACTACACGGAAAAATTTAGGTTCGATATTTCAAAAGTTAGGACTGAACATATGAATCCTGAAAAGCGTTCAGCTATCTTAAACCTAGTTAAGGAATATTCTGACATCTTTCATATCGAAGAAAATCAATTGACTTTTACTAACGAAGTCAAACGTTCTATTAAGACTAAAGACGAAATACCGGTGTATGCAAAATCGTACAGGTACCCTGAAATACACAAAAAAGAAGTGCATAAACAGATTCAGGATATGTTAGACCAAAATATCATAACACCTTCTAATTCACCCTGGTCTTCACCGATCTGGGTTCCCAAAAAGATGGATTCATAGGGAAATCGGAAATAGTGAATTGTGGTAAATTATCGTAAATTAAATGATAAAACGATAGAAGATCGATATCCGCTACCAAATATTGCCGATTTACTCGATAAATTAGGCAGACGCCAATATTTTTCAACCTTGGACCTAGCGTCGGGATTCCACCAAATAGAAATGGCCGAATACAAAAGACAGCATTCAATACTGATCAGGGCCATTATGAAAATCTGCGTATGTCTTTTGGCTTAAGAAATGCATCAGCAACTTTCCAAAGGGTAATGGACAACATCTTGAGAGGTGTTCAAAATGAAAGATGTTTAGTATATCTCGATGATATTATAATATTCTCTACAAGCTTACAAGAACACATACTAAGGCTTAGAGATTTATTTGAACGCCTAAGTACTGCAAACTTTAAGATACAGCTAGACAAGTCAAAATTTCTTTGGAAGGAAGTGGCATATTTGGGATACACCGTAACACCGGAAGGAATACAACCAAACCCCGATAAAATACGCGCTATACAAAAATACCCAATTCCCAAAAATCCTAAAGAATTAAAATGCTTTCTCGGTCTATTAGGCTACTACAGAAAATTCGTTAAAGACTTCGCAAAACTCACTAAACCATTAACAAAACGGTTAAAGAAGGACGCTATTATCAATGTAAAAGACCACGATTATATAAGCTGTTTTGAATTATGTAAACAACTATTATCTATTGAACCCATATTAAAATATCCTAATTTCGAAGAATTGTTTATACTGACAACAGACGCAAGTAATTTTGCGTTAAGAGCCGTATTGTCACAAGGAAAAATTGGTTCAGTTTTACCAGTGGCGTACGCTAGCAGAACACTTAGCGAATCGGAAATAAATCATTCAACGGTCGAAAAAGAATTATTAGTAATAGAGTGGGCGACAAAATATTTCTGACCGTACTTATTCGGACGAAAATTTAAAATCGTTACAGACCACAAACCACTACAATGGCTGTTTTCTCTGAAAGAACCAAATTCCAAGTTGGTCAGGTAGAGATTAAAACTTGAAGAGTTTGACTATGAGTTTGTATACAAAAAAGGTAGTCTGAACAAAAACGCAGATGCCCTATCTCGTATAGAACTCAACCTAAACGAAACAGGACCATCGAAACTAATACAAAACAAGACACTCTAGTCACGAAAACCCACTTATCGGTATTCCAATCGTGGATTGCCCAGTAAATTACGGAAAAAATCTAATCATAATTTCTCTGGTAAACCTTAACCCCGCAGAACCGTCCGTAATAAAACTATTTAAAACAAAACAACGCACTCTCATTCAACTTTCCCAAAATAATTTAGAACAAGATATTATAAATTTTTAAAAGAACGCATAGTTCCTCATACTAAAAATTATGTATATTTTGAAGGCCCTATATACGAAACATTTAGCAATGTTCTTCAAGAATACTTTAAAAATTCGCAAAAAAGCTAATAAAGTGTACGAAGAAATTGGTTGACGTCACAACCTAAGAAGAAATAAATCAAATTATACGAAACTATCATGAAGGAAAGACTAACCACAGAGGAATAGAAGAAACTGAAAAAAGAATAAAATCAACTTACTACTGGCCAAACCAGCAAAGAACTATTCAAAATTTCATAAATAATTGCGAACTTTCTTTAATTACAAAATACGACCGCAGATCCATAAGAGTCGAATACAACATTACGCCTACAGCCACTAGACCATTCCAAATAGTACATGTAGACACTATTTCTCTTGAAAATTGCAAATTTCTTACAATAATTGATTCCTTTTCAAAATATGCACAAGCATACAAACTTGACTCTGCGCAAGGCATCGAAGTGTCTAATAAGCTCGTTAAATATTTCACACACCACTGCATACCCGAACAAATCATTTTAGATAACGGGAACGAATTTAAAAATACTGTAGTCCAAGAACTACTTAAAACACATAAAATAAAAGTTCATTTTATCAGTAGTCAACATCCCGAATCTAACGGAGTAATCGAACGTTTCCATTCAACCTTGATCGAACACGTGATATTACTAAATAATCAGAGCGAATACAAATCGGAACCTATCGAAATAAAGGTAAACTATTCCCTTTTGGCGTATAATAACACTATTCATTCCGTTACGAACTTGAAACCATATGAAATTATAACTGGGCATTTAAACACCGAATCCCCTTTTAACATTGACTTAGAAAGTCAGCTACTTAATAACTATGTCGAAAATCATAAAGAAAAAGTCCGACTATTATACCAAAAAATTAACGAGGACATTCAAAACAAAAAAATTAACTCGATAAACAAAGTTAACGAAAATCGCGAGAAACTTCCAGAAATCCCCGAAAAAGTATTTGTTAAAAATAACCAAAAACAAAGCAAAACAAAGAACAAATACAAATCCGAAAATATTGTTTCAATAGATCCAAATACTAAAACTGTCAAAATTGCACCTACTCACGGCAATAAAACATTAAAATTTCACGCTTCAAATATCAAAATACCAAAAAAGAAGAAAGCTTATTCTTCCCAAATTATTTCAGGTTCCTCGCCCTCGGACAAGGGATAGAAATCCGAAACGTAACCGAAAACCTAGGCGTACTTCCCATAGACTTAGGCCCTGCACGTCTTGAGAGAAGCGAACACACTTTTGTACATTATTATAATCTCCAACCATTATACGAGGAGTATGATAAGTTAAATATGCAGTATGATAATCTTAGATTTAGTTATATTAATAATAGCATGTTCAGTAAAGAATTAGAAAACTACGATAAGATAATTAGGTGTAGTAAAATATTAATTTTAGAAAAACTAAATAACATTAGAATTCGCGGAAAAAATAAGATTTCGAAAAGAGGTTTAATCGATGGATTTGGTTCTATAATTAAGAGCATTACAGGGAATCTAGATGCCTCTGACGGTGAAAAAATATATAAAATTTTAAATAATCTCGAGAAAAACGAAAATAATTTACAAAGTCAATTAAAATATCAAAATACCTCTTAAATCACGAATAAGGCAACTTCACAAAATTGTTAAGGAGAATTCTAAAAATAATAATGTTTTACTTGCAAAGGACTTGTTTAACCAACTAAACATCCTGTATAACGCAATATTTACACACTCCAAGATATCGAAAATTCAATAACATTTTGTAAATTAAATACCTTACATCCTAGTATAATAAACTCTCAAGAACTTTTCCATGAAATCACAAGAATCGCATTTCACTACAAAAATTCTTTACCTTACGACCTAAGATACGAAAACATTTTAAATTACGAATCCCTTCTAAAAATCAATTGCAAAATAGACTTTAATCAAATTACTTATTTCTTGTCCATTCCTATTGATTTTGACAATGAATTTAACTTATTCTATATATTGCCTATTCCTTCAAAACACGATTCAGAATTTTTTACAATAATACCAAATACTAATTATATACTCCGAAACAAAAACGACCGTTCAATAAAGCCTCTATTCGACAAGTGCACTAAAGGTAAATGGTATGATTGTCCGAAAAATAACCTGGCTAACTACAGAGCACTTTGCGAAGAAAATATTCTAGTCAATCAAAATTCAAGTAATTGCGTGTTTGCCAAACTTAAAATACCCGAAAATCACATTGAACAAATTTTTGAAATAAACCAGTATCTTGCAGTCTTTCCAATAAAGGAAAAAATCGAAGTCGAATGCGAAAAGTCAATAGACACATATTCGCTTAAAGGGATTTTCCTTATCAAAAAAGACGTTTGCAAAATATCGTTTAGGAGTAAAGAAATTTCATTTCAAGAAGCAAGTCACGGAAAACCTTTAATTATAAGCCCAAGTAGTCCAAAATTTGAAACAGACCTTAAAAATTAGATTTTAAGTGTATACCTGCAAATACTATTATACCAATTGCGGAGAACCAGTCCAACTTCACATTCCCAGCATCTGGACAAGCATCATGTATATTTCGATAATAGCCAGTATTATATACTTGGTACTAAAATGGAAGAAAAGAAGAAACCCAGCCGTGGTGCAAGAAGCCAAGCCAGAAGAAGTAGCAAAGAAAATCAGCCTCCCAGGGGATGCTTCCTTCTAAGGGTGGAGGAGTTATGGGACACCTTATCCGTGTTATTATAATAACCTTCATCGTTTTCACGTAGGCAAGCCAACCTTGAACCAGGGAACAAGCAACATCAGCGTTTTCCGTCGCCGAGGTGCCTTTTGCGTGTGAACCAAGTAGTTTAGTTTAGAATCAGATCTTGAACTGTTAAGATTAAATTGTTTTTAAAAACGGGTTTTACAGAGTTTAACATTTAAGTTTAACAATGAAATGAATCGGATTAAAAATATAGCTAAAAGTAATGGATAGAGTGATAATTTTGTATATAAATTAGTAAATAGACATAAGCATAAGAAAATGTTAAAAGATACCACTACTCTTCAAACACCTGAGGCTTCCAATAAGTTCATAGTAATATCATATGATCCCAGATATACGAGAGGTCTAGAAAAAGTATTTAAAAACGTAGGTTTTAAAGTAGCCTACAAAACGGAGAACAGTTTGAAAATTTTCCTTGGAAACCCCAAAGACAAAGGCGACTTGAGGGAGAGGAGTGGCATCTACGAAATCAGCAGTAATGACTGCGATCTAAAAATGTTGAGCAAACTAAACGCCCCATAAACATTCGTTTATGGCACATTTAAGATATGGAAGAACAGAAAAGTCAAGCGTTGCCCAACATGCTCTGGAAAACAATCACCGAATAGGAATAAATAATCTTAAGTTGATTAAAAATGTATCTAATAATAGATTATTTGTGTTTTTGTCAATTCCGTCGGTCCGTCTGTCGATCTGTATGTCTGTCTGCCGATCTGTCTATCAGTTCGCGGCATAGCTTAAGAACCAGATTGACTTCAAATTTTTGTCAAAAATTGAGGATAATATGGAAATGACCTGGTAATATTTTGGTAAAAGTTTAATACTAACTAATTATCCTATTTACCTTGAATTTTAAACAAAAATTAGGTGTTACATAGAAATGATCTGGTAACATTTTGATATGAATCGAAGATAGCAAAACAAAATGGCAAATTAATAAAATATTAAAAAAATTAGCACGAATAACTACTTATTAGATTCATTTCAAATTTTGCGCAAGCATTAAAAGTGATATAGAGATAAATTGTTGTAAAGTTGTGGTGCGAATTTAAGATGGCGAAACAAAATGACGGCCAAACAGTTGTTCCTGAAACTGAAAGATACGAGATCAATAACAAGATAAATAGGCAAAGGAGAAGCAAACCCATGCATGGAAGATTTTAGTCTAGTCTTCATTGCGAAGAGGTAGATCTTGAAATATCCAATAGTTACAAAAGAACGGCTGGATGCTATAAAATATTGGAATATTGTGAGTCAACAGAAAAAACATAATAATAATAGTTATAATATTTTAAATGTGTCTTTGACGATACGGCAAAAGCAGTAAGAGATATTGCCTCGCAATACCAAAATGCCTCAGCGGAATATTCCTCGAGGTTTATAAAAATTGAAAAACCGTGAAATCAAACATTTGAAAATATAGAAAACAAAACCCATTCGAAAGTTTGAGAATTTTGTTTATTGGTAATTTTAAAACTCTCTCCGTTCACGTAGAAGCTAAACTTATTCATAGAAATATCACAGATAATTATTTTTGCAGGCCTATGAATTGAGTTTCTTAAATCAATTTTGCTCCTTCCATTGATCTATTAACCGATTCGCGGCATAGCTAATTGATTACGTATCCTATTTATTTCATCTAAAGTTTTGTTAATTTTTATTTTAATAGAATATGTTCTTGTTCGGAAAACATTGTCAATATTGCGGACGTCACTCAGACTGTTAACGTCGACGCCATAGCTGAAGAGTGAACAATTAAATGTCGACATATTCTCCACGTCGCTCAACGCTGCTTTAATATTGTTCCAGTAATCGTGGCCATATTATTTAGATTTAAACTGTTTGTGCGCGCCCCTGACTTGAATGGTTTATGTAATTGCAAGGCATAGTACTCTCCAACAGTAATTCCGATGCAATTTATCCGTTTTATTACGTTCTCTATTATTTTACGGCAGAGCGGTAAACGTCTATATTAAGGGATTGCTTTGTGCTAAATAAATTAGAATTTGACCCATTTTCTGCTGCCGCACGCTGAAAAGACAGATTATGTGAGATTCTATGCTGCCAACAAATAATTCCATAAATTATTTATAAAGATTTCTACGACGGGGACAGCCCGAGCTATGTATTGTGGAATATTTATGTGCATGATAACTCTCGAATATGTAACTTTTTCGTTTGACACGAGGAAATTAATTTTTATAAAACAACTGAAAACTTGCTCCCGAGTTATTATTCTGCAAGCACAATGATAAATACACCTTAGTAGTATTCACGTAGCTTAATCTGACATCCAAGGAATCTTCCAACCACTCATTTCTGCTTCTTTATCTGTTTGTCCTCCTCTAAGCTTTAGTAACTGGTTACGTCTGCTTCGTGATCAAATCGTGCTAAATTTAAATAATTAATCCAGTGCGCCGGACTAAAGTTTTCTTGTTAGTCAACAGAAGAGACAGTTTTGCGCCCATTTCTCTCAAGCCGTTAAATTACTTATGTTTTTATCTAATATATTTTTACTCGTAGTTTCGTGACATTGATATGGACGTATTTCATATCAAATTTTCAGAAATTTATAAACCTCTAGGTAAATGAAAATAGGATGGTTTGATTTTAAATATGTTACTTGAATATAAACTAGAATACGCTAACATTATAAACAATTGTATTTACTAAAATGAACTAATAGAAATCTATTATATATCTATTATACCTAACTTTGAAAACTTTCTGTCTTGAAAACTCGTTAATCACGACATCAAAATATAGTTGAACAATGTCACATTCAATTAGGGAATCCAAACCAAGTGATATGTGTCTACCGCAGTTGATTTTGACACGCCGAAGAATTTCTAGACTTCGATTATAAATTGCTCTATATCTGTATTCTTTCTTTACACTAAGAATACAGATATATGAGAGAATTTTTGCTGATATATATTATAAATCATTATTGATTATTATAGCAATTTCGCTATTTCTACTAAATTTTAAACAATGGAGAGTGAATATATTTTAACTAGCATTAAGTTTAGTATTATGTACTTAAAAAAACGACAATAGTAAAAAATCCGAAGAGGGACATTCAGAAAAATCGTTACTGCTAAAATAAAACACATGCAAACAATCTAGAAAAACGTAACAACTTTGCTTGCCCTCCGAGCCCAATAACATAACCTCTTTGACGGGTTAAAGTTTCCTAATTGATAATATTCCTAAAGCATTCACCCTTTCTTGTGGGATTGTTCATCGAAGAAAATATTTGATGAACCTTAATTTAAAAAATGACCTTTCTCGTTTGCAACTCACACAGGAATGGTTAGTAAGATCCGAAGAGATATTTATACATCTCATTTTTACAAAATTTAGAACATTAAATGGTGAGTAATCGGTTTTTCCAAAATTGTTCAGTACCTACAACATTTTTAATGTGCACTGGTCATCAGTTAGTTGTGTCTGTAAATCTTGACAATATTTTAATACCGCGTTGCTATCTGTTTATTTAAGAGCTGAAATGTGATACGTTTTTGTGTTTGGTATATGTCCAGTGCTTATAACTAAATAGTTTTAATTTCTTTCTAAACTTGTCAGGTTATTTCTCAAATGTCAGATCCAATTCTAATTCAATAACTATTTCTGCATAAAATATCTGAGCAAATCATTTTTCGATATTCTTAGTTTATCTATAGTGCCATATTTTTTTCCCGTTTCCCGCCATACCTTGTATCATCAACCTGTCCTAGTTGGTGACTCGATGTTTTAATAATATCAATACCGCTAGCCCAACGCACTGCGTAAATGCTTTTTAAATTTGACGATTCGACGTATTTTTTAAGAACTCTATTACGGAAACTAGAAAAAACACAATTAATCCCTAAATTATTGTAAGAACTAGGTTGAGAGAATGAAAGGCTTATTGTACAAAAAATGCTTTTGTGTTCAAAGTTAAAATATGTCTCATCCGAATGTATGCCCTTAATACTGGCACATTATCATAACGACTTTTAATTCTAAAAAGTCAATTGTATCTACCAGACAACTCTTAAAGCAACACCAGTGGTTGTCTAAACAACATATTGCTTTGTATTTAAAATGGGAATAATTTTGTATATTTTTATTTCACTCGTAAAAGAGAAGTATAAATAAAATTGTAATCGTGAAAACATAACCCTCCGAGATTTTTCCATATCTTCACGTTTCAGGATCCCTAGATGACGAAAAACATGTTTTCTCAATTCCGTCGGTCGGTTTGTCGGTCTCTCTGTTAGCGGCGTAGCTAAAAAACTACTTACCCGATGGACTTAAACTTTAGTGGCCTAGTGAAATGTTAAAAGAATTATTATTAAAACACTACCCAATTTATCCAAAAACATCAAGTATTATGTTGGAATCAACTGGTAACACTTTAATATGAATTCAAGATGGCGGAACAAAATGTCGGCTTGAGAAATTAATTAAAATTCAGTATGTGTCATGTTAAAAAATTATTATGAAAAAGCCACTTATCCGATTTACTTCAAATGTTGCATGAACATCAAGTATTATGTTGGAATCAACTGGTAAAATTTTGGTACGAATCCAAGGTCACGGAACAAAATGGCGGTTTAACAAAATATTTAAAAATTCAGCCTGAAAAAAACTACTTAATGGATTGATTTCAAATTGTGTGCCATAATTAATTATGGTATAGGGATCAACTGGTAAAAATGTGTTACCTAACCAAGATGGCGGAACAAAATCGCGGCCAAATAGAATTTTTGTAATCGTGAAAAAATCACCGTCTCACGTTTTACATATCTCAATGTTTTAGCGTCCCTAGATGCTAAAAAACATGTTTTATAAATACCGTCTGTCTGTCTATCAGTTCGAGACAAAGCTTAAATTCTACTTACCCGCTTTACCTCAAATTTGACCAACAATTAAAGGTCATATCGGGATGACCTGGTAATATAACCAATTAGATATCGTTATTTTGAATTATCGTTTTCACAGTTAAAAAAACCAAGAACTTGCTTTACATTTTTTGTGGAAAATGGTTTCAAACATAATGACAGTGATTCTATTCAATGGATGAAACCTATTGACTCTTAGATCCTAAAAGGTGTAACAAATATTCAAATGTTTCCCAACAATTGGATTTCTCAGTCCTTTGAAGTTGCTCAAATATTTATCTTTTTTGTGCATTAACATTGTAAAGAAGTGACTTCTTTAATCCCAAAAGCTTCTTTTACGGAAAAGCTGACCCTCGAAGCTGTTATATTAGGTGATTCTAGGACGATCTTCATTATTCTGATAAATCTAGTCTTTAAATGACAATATGAGTTTATTCTTAAAATTGTAATATTTATTTATTGATTCTTTTTATATTCCTATATGTTATATTTTTCGTTTTAAAAATATATCCTTCACTACTATATTTTTTTTATGAAACGAATAAAAAAACTCAAGAAAATAAAGTCTTCGTAAACACCTACCAAAGTAAAGGGACGCCTCATAACTATAAAGAACCTACCCGCAAGATATATCCCAGACGTTTTGATCACGTCCAATTCATTAGGAAGAAGTTTTGTTGCACAAAAAAGGCAAACTTGAACCTAACTTAAAGTCGTAGTCTGCGATATCTGCCTGAAATACTGAGCGACTTACTAATAACTTGCAGATTCATTATCTTTGAATTAATTTAATTATTAGGGGTCTTAGTGTTAACATTAATTTCGAAAGCCATATTCGATAAGAGCGAGTAGGTGTGGAACTGAATTTGAATATGTAAAAACCAGAAACTTTATTATTTTAAATTGCAAAATGAACATTCATTCTTAATGGAGATGTTCGCACCGGTAAATAAATATAGCTATTTATACAATATTTTTTTTAAAGATCTTATGGCATTAGGAAATCACTTATAATGTTCTTTCGTTAAGATTATCGAAAAGTCGGTTTTTATAATTTTATTTTTATTTTTTTTTCGTTCCGAAGAAATCCAACATTAAATAATACTAGTACGTATTCATATTACGAGAAAAGGCCTTTTTCCGTCTCGGCTCATGACGCAAGAGAAAAGTGCTCTCTCATCTCTCCGAGAACGACCCGAGAGGAGACGAGACGAGAGGCGAGAATCTCTCGGCTCGTCGGCATCACTAATCTCAGCAGTGCTGAATTTTTTGTATCTAATCTGATTGCCGTCTGGGTCAACTGCTGATTTTCGATAAAGCCGAGATGAATTTCTTGATATTTTTAAGGTGTGTCTTTATCTAATAAGATGAAAAACTACTTAAATTAAAAACTCTAGATAAATTTTACTGAAAATAAAATCCTAATCTTGGCTTACTGGTACTGTAGGTTTGCACAATTTAGTTCCGCTTCCTTAAAAATAAAAGGAAGAGGCCTAATCATTTTTCGCATAGTACAAAATTGATGTTTATACCACATTGTTTTATTTGTAGTTAATTATCTAGGACTGCGTCGGGGCAAATAAGACGAAACGGAAACAATTTTAACAAAGTTTATTTAGATCTAATCAACTGTTTTTTACAATAGTGTTTATTAGATCTAAGTTAACTGTTTATCTAGAACTACTAAACCATTTTACTACAATAAATAATCAGTTAATCTGATCCAAATAAGCAGTATATTTTAAATATAAAAATGTGTATTAGATCTAGGTCATTTTGTTTATTTGGTAAATTGGGGATCTGGAATAAATAAACTTGTTTATTTAAGCTTAGTCAAACTCTTATTTGGGGCGCCTTCGCCGTTTTTTTAATAAAAGTTCAGGGGTTGTAGTTTCACTACCCCCTTTATTTGAAAAGCTAGAATAACGTATTATTTACCAAGTTGTAGATAATTAAATGTATTGTATTAGTAACTAAGAAATATAAAGAGTAAATAAAACTTTTTTTTTTCAGTGGAAACCCTGTAAATTTTTGGTTCAATGAAAATAGCCATTTTTTATTTATCATTAAAATTTGTAATTAATACTTTTATAAAACAAAACTCAAAAAATAGACGCACAAAACATAAACATCATTTCTCGTAGACACTCGTTCTACCTCGTGCCTCCTTAGAAGCCCCTGGAACAAACAAGTGAATATAATAACATAAAAAAATAGGCCCTGATGCTAGAATTTAACCTGCCAATTATTAACTAAAGAGGAAAATGCAGTTTTGAAATGTTAACTAATAAAAGTAAATTAAAAAATAACACAAGGTTCTAGGTAAAGAATTTCCGGCCAAATGTTTTTTCTTCATTTTCATCAAAATAATTTGTATTTTAAATTTTTCGTAATAATAAAAAATGACCCTGAGTGTATTGAGAACGTCGATTTTCATTTAATTAACAAAAATAACTCATAATAATGATAATATTGTAGAAGTTATAATAATAGAGTTTTTGTTGTTAGGGTAAAAATATATTTCAAAGATGTTTTAACTCAAATTAATAAAAAAAATGAAATCTGCAAAATATTGGTTAACTTGCATGTGCTAAGGGTTCCAGCGTACGTATTATACTACGTAAAAAGTATACATTTCCTTTAATCTTTACCACTTACTTCATTTCCATGATTTTTTGCAACATTTTCAAATCTTTTTCTTAGGAGAATAAGAAAGGACATAAAACGATACATCTATTTTTGCATTTTTTTGCAAGTGAAAAAGGTGACGAATATTTTTTTATTTTTTTTATCTACAAGCCTACAAGTAAAACCTCAGAAAAAAATATTATAAAGGTGCTTTGTTACAGATTTATTTGTGCTTGTTTTCAAAAGTCCAAATATATGTGACAAATGCACCTTCTCGTTAACTTCAAAACTTCAAAATGTAAATTGCCTTTATGCATATTAATTTTAAATGAATGCGTGTAAAACCAAAAACTTAAATATTAATTGTTAGCTTGTTTTAGGTAAACAAAATTTTAAAAACAAATTCTTTGAAAAATTTAGAAGCTGCAAATAACAGTGAATATGTAATATTTAGTAGTATAAAGGGTGTCCCAATAGTGCGTTCTCGGTTGATATCTTGATAACGGATAGCGATATAAAAAGAGTTTAAATACAAAAGTTGTAGAACAACACGGGCTACATAACTTAAAATTATTTTCATTTTTCCAGGGTGTCTTAAAAATCTGTAGCGAAGCAAAGTTGTGTTTTTTCTTATCGGACACCCTGTATATTTCTGCATATTTAGATTCTGCTCGTGATTCTACACATTTTTTGTAAAACATGTCCTATGTCTAAATCTGATAGTTTTTCTAATATCTGCCATTTTGTAAAAATTTATGAATTGCAGTGCCTTTTTTTAAACTACGTGGGCCGTTGGCTTTTTGATATAGGATTATGATTTTTGGCAGAAACATTAATAAAAGTGTGGGTTGACTTTCAACGTGAACAAAATTTGTCGGCGTTGTACAGGGGGTCCTAGATAAGTAGGAGAAATTAAAAAAATTAAAAACATCATATCTTCATTTTTTTAAATGGAATGTATAGTATTTTAATATTTTAGACTATTCGTGCCCCAAAACCCTATCTTTCGTTATAAATATGTCCTATACCTATTTGCCATAGTTTCCGAGATTTTGACAATTTTGTATTTATTATTTGGTTTTCAATGGCAATCGCCTTAGAATTTGCTTTATTATCGAATTTTCTAATTATAATACACTACAAGTGATGCAAAATTAAAAGTTCAGCTCATAATATTGTGCTAAGAATCGCGACCTAGAGACTCAGAACAGATATTTTACCAACTATTCTTAAATATTTACTATTTTGGCTATTATAAAAGCGTAGGTAGTGTCAACATTTGGTTAGAACTTAATGTACGAAGATGCCTTAGACAATCCTAAAGTAAAAATAAATGAAAACGGGGAAAATGTTGTCATGGCGAAATGTCAAACTCTTGTATCTGTGTAGTAACGGTGTTCAAATTGATTCAAAATGAATTTTTCTAGAGAAGAATTGATTAACACGATTTATGTTTTGGGCGCAAGTGATCAAAATTGTTTTTTAGCAAGTAGAGTTTATGCGCAACGGTTTAGCAATGCCGAACGTCATCCTCATGAGGTATCATTTGTCAGACTCAAAGAACTAACTAACGGCACAAAAGAGCCGCAAGTGAAGAAACTGAATATCTTGATATGCAAACTTTAATTGAAAATCCTCATATTTCATGTAGGCAGTTAGAAAAGGAGTGTTGCTAAATCTACGGCAAATAGAATAATTAGAAAACATAAATTGCACCCATACCATATTCAACTGGTACAAGAGCTCAAGACGATTTCAATCGAAGACTTGAATTTTGTACTTGGGCATTAGCAAAAAATAGAGAAGAACATGATTTTTTCAATAACATTTTTTTTACTGACCTAGCGACATTTCATAAAAATGGATATGTCAACCGACATAATTTCCACTATTATAGTTCTGAAAACCCCAGATTTATTATCCCCTTGGATCACCAGCATAGATGGTCTCTTAATGTATGGGCTGGTGTAATCGGTAACCGTATCATTGGACCTTATTTTTTCGAAAATAGAGTTAATGGAGACACTTTCCTAAATTTACTGCAAAACAGTTTGCAGGAGTTGATTGACGAATTACTTTTGACTCTAGTGAGGCGGATGTGTTTCTAACTAGATGGCGCTCCGGCACGTTTTAGCAGGCAGGTGAGGCAATTTTTAGACTCGAATTATGAAAATAAATGGATTGGTAGGGGAGGTCCGGTATCATGGCCAGCAAGGTCTCCGGACCTCACAAAACTAGATTTTTTCTTGTGGGGCTTTGTTAAAGAGCAAGTTTACCAAACGCCACCCACTACCATAGAGAATATGAAAATGAGAATTAGAAATGCATGTACAAATATCAATGCCGCGATGCTGAATAGAGTTAACAATTTCTTTGTGAATCGGCTACAAGTGTGTGTTGAAAGAAATGGTGGTCATATTGAACATTTAATCAAGTGATTGTAGGACTTCTTTTTTTGTTGTGTCTCTTTAATTAAAATATTCATTTGCCTTTTTACATAAAGAAAAATAGTAGACAGAATTTTTAATTTTGCATTTTTTACTGTGTATTAATGTACAGGGTGATTCACCGAGATTTGCCACCCCCCTTAATTCCTTCATTTTTAATAACAGAGAAAAAGTTGAAATACAAAAGTGTTCCTCGGATATCAACTTTGTAATTTTAAATGGAACCCTGTATATTATTACATTTTTGTATTCCTCGGAACATTCTATAAATTCGATAATAAAGCAAATTCTAAGGCGATTGCCATTGAAAACCAAGTAATAAATACAAAAATGTCAAAATCTCGGAAACTATGACAAATAGGTATAGGACATATTTATAACGAAAGATAGGGTTTTGGGTCACGAATAGTCTAAAATATTAAAATACTATACATTCCATTTAAAAAAATGAAGATATGATGTTTTTAATTTCTCCTACTTATCTAGGACCCCCTGTACAACGCCGACAAATTGTATTCACGTTGAAAGTCAACTTATACTTTTGTTAATGTTCCTGCCAAGAATCATAATCCTATATCAAAAAGCCAACGGCCCACGTCGTTTAAAAAAGGCACTGCAATTCATAATTTTTTACAAAATGGCGGATATTAGAAAAACTATCAGATTTAGACATAGGACATTACAAAAAATGTGTAGAATCACGAGCAGAATCTAAATATGCAAAAATATACAGGGTGTCCTATAAGAAAAAACACAACTTTGCTTCGCTACAGATTTTTGAGACACCCTGTATAAATGAAAATAATTTTAGGTTATGTAGCCCGTATCGTTCTACAACTTTTGCATTTGAACTTTTTTTATATCGCTATCCGTTATCAAGAATATCAACCGAGAACCCACTATTGGGACACCCTGTATATAAATTATTTCGCATCTGATCTTAATTAAATGAGAACAATATTCGCAGTTGCCCTTTTACACAAAACAAGCTTTAAAAAAATTTGGTCCGCATTTTTTAAAATCTAATTTGGATGGGGCAAGCGTCACTGAAAATTGAAGCCAATTTAAGAGATTAGATTTAAGCTGATTTTAATCAATATCGTGTTTATAATTACTATATAAAATAAATTTAAAGAAATTTTTCCGTGGGATTGTAGTAAGATTAATATAAAATATACTTAAAAAAATGAGGTGATATTTGTCTTGTCAAATGGCACTTCACTTCAAACTTCAATCCGACAGGCTGAAGCTGCTTCGATTTCGATAACATAAAGTTGGCGTATGACCGGTGAAATGTTGTTCTTGCATGATACTATATAAGAAAGTATAAATGAGAACATGCATATAATAGGACCACCTTACCTTCAAAGTGGTCCATATAGTCCCCTAGTCCACAAAATTTTAGAAGGGTTTGATAAGCCTAATAAGCCATTAATATGTTGCCTTCACGCAAAAAAAATATTAAACGCAATGGACTGGAAAACGCGCTAAAAGGTATAACCAAAATAACGCGATTTTAAATCCAAATTCGGTACTCCAGTAGATGGTGGGTGTCCGAAATCAACCGAAATTATAAAATCCACGGTGTAAAAATAAACTGTTCATTAAATCCAGGTAAACAGGTTATTTGTTCTAGGAATTAGTTTAATAATTTTTTTTTCATAAAACCGAGGTTATTTAAAACAGTTAAACAAGGGTGCTAGAATAAATAAACTTGGGTATTAGTTTATCCAAACTAAATAAACATAGTTCACTAGTTTATTAGATCTAAATAAACTGATTTCAGAAAAATGGTTTAAATTTTTCTAGAATACACTTCTTTCTAGATTTAATAAATAAACATCTAGACTAAATAAACTTTTTCCAGTAACACCAGTTTAATTGCGGAGTTTTTCTGAGTTTAAAAAGCTCTAACTCTTAAACGTCTTATTTATATTGTTGTGTGTCAGCCCAGAAAAATATTTCTACAAGGTAGAAAGTCCAAAAGTTTTTACTTTTTAGATTTGTTGAAATATTGACATACATTAAAATTTTTGTTTATGGCGAAGGTGAGGTTATCTCTAAAGAACTGCCAACATGTGGCTAGCAGCATTTCAAGAAAATCTTATGTGATATACTCGAGTGGCCGTGACCGTTTACAAAATAAAAAGTATCAACGTCGGCAGTTATTGTATGAGTACTTTATAAACGAAACTCATTTAGTTTCAGTTTAAGGGTGGTGGATAGCTCTGAATCCAAAGGTTCTAAGAGAATTCTTACAATAGCTAAACGTTAAGCCAATTCCAAACAGGTAAATACTAAATTAAGTTTTCAATTAAATGCTTTAAATGTATTTTTTTTAACTTTATAACAATGCAGAGATACATTTTAATTAAAGGCCAAATTGTAATTAAACTCGTATGAAATACTAACAGGAAGTTATCCTTAAGCTTCTTACTTATTAGGTTGTTCGTTTATCCAGAGTGTTAGGATTTTGATTACAAATATTCGAAGAAAAAATTCTTATATGACATCGGTAAATTCTAAATTCTGGTTTTCTGAATATTACAGTGATTAATTTTCAAGATGGGTTCAATTTAGTTTTTGATTGAAAACATAGCAACATTGCTATTCATCTCTGTGTTTATTCAAATCTCATCAGCTTGTTTTGTCAACAAAGAAACATAAAAAACCTGTAAGTTTGAGACATATTCAATTAATTTACTATGATTATTTTTTACACCCTAATTAGGTTCATTACATCCTAAAAATTAATGAAAAATATCAACGAAATTGCTACAGTGCCCACACCAGAGTTTTCCTTCACTAGAGCTAAACTATGTTTCTCGTTTTCGGGTGTTATTTGTCTCTGAGGTCTACGGTTATTATGACGAATTTTTTTACGCCTCCTGTATTCTCGACTCTTTGTAAAACGAACACAAATGGTTTGTCATTCGGACGACTTCTACTGATGTATCTTTCCCGGTATGTTTGGGGCGCCTAATGTGCATTATGTCTACATTCTTCATAAATGAGTAACCTGTTTGCATATTTATTATTTTTATAGGTACATTTTGTTAATCCACACTTTTATTAAATCAGTTAAATTATATCACATGACAAAAAACTAAGTAAAGTGGAAGCACCAAGAAACAAAACAATAAACTGCTGTTTGCAAAGTGTAATCGTAATAGGTTTGGTTAACCCTGCTGTTTGATTCAACGGTCCGCGATGTTGCGCCTAGGCGTTTTTAAGGTAAAATTAAATAGTAGATACGTTTCTTTTTCTAAATATAGACTGTTGAGATATTATAGATAAAAAACCATAGGAATTTGTTCAAAAATGATATAATTAATAAACATAATAAAATAAATAAAAGTATTAACGCTGTGCTTTAAGATTATTAAAACAAAACACTAATTTAAGGCATTTTTTTGTTTAAAATTTATAAGGAAGAAATCCAACGTTATAATACTTTTTTAATCAAAATACTATCAAGCATTAAAATATTTGTGGTCAAGTCCTAACAACCTGTATAGCTATAAGAACTTTAATTTTCTTTGAACATTAGGTTTTAAAGCAACATGCCGCGCCAGGAGCAGCACAACCCTCAATATAACAAAATTTCGAAAAAAATAAATCGGATTTGTAAAGCGCATTAAAAAGTAGAACATAACATTTTATTTGACGTCAAAATTTGATTACTAGACACTAAGGAAAGCTTTATATTTAATATTAGTTGCTTTCCTCCCACTTATTTAATTAAAGCATTTTTTTATCCTTTTTAATGATCTTTTTATATGGCTGCGGGTAGAACATAGAGGATAAGCACTAAATGAAGTTACAATACTAAGAAGAAAATTATAACAACCCATTTAATCATAACTTATTTGTAACATCGATTACTTTAATCATTTAGTAAGTAAAATATAGACAAGCAATTTTAAAATAAATCAAAGAAGGGTTTCCTTTTCACAAGAATATTTTAGCAGTCTGTTAATTCTCGTCTAAAACCAGATTCCAAACTTGTTCTACAAATCTACCTAAACTATTCCCGTAACAGACTGTTAAAATCAAAAATTAAAAAAAAAACATTTAATCTTCTATGTTTGTTAAAATAAGATATAACATTTTCTAAATA
Organism: Kuschelorhynchus macadamiae; assembly: GCA_030620095.1. Taxonomy (NCBI): domain Eukaryota; kingdom Metazoa; phylum Arthropoda; class Insecta; order Coleoptera; family Curculionidae; genus Kuschelorhynchus; species Kuschelorhynchus macadamiae. The sequence continues at coordinate 69,683 of JAUTXW010001052.1, forward strand.
TTTTTGCTCCTAGTAAAAAGGAAGTACTGTAATCGTAAAAAAAATATCCTGAGATACCATTTCAGATCTCTACGTTTCAAGGACCGTAGATGCCGCAAACATGTTTTCTCGATTCTGTCGGTCTCTCTTTCTCTTCGCGGCATAGATAAAAAACTATATACTCGACTGACGTCAAAAATTAGTTTTACATGCGGATAACCTAGATATTTTATTATCCAATATGGTGAAACAAAATGTTAGTGTTATGTAAAAAAATTATTACTAAAAAACGATTTATCCACTTTACCTAAAATAATATACAAAAATCAAGTATTACGTAGGCATCAAGATAAAATTTTTGTACTACGAATTCAAGATGGCGAAAGAAAATGACGGCTTCATAAAATATTTAAAAATGCAGCTTGAAAAAACTACTTAATAGGTAGATTGATTTCAATTTTTTTTACAAAAATTAATTATGGTATAGAAATGAACTTGTAAAATTTTGATACGAATTCAAGATGGCTTAACAAAATGGCGACCAAATAAAATGTTTGTAATAGTGTCAACCCTTTCAATTTTATATAGCTTTACGTATTAGCGTCCCTCGACGCCAAAAATATAGTTTCTTAATTCCGTGCCGGCGTCGGTCTAGGTGACAGTTCGCGGCGTAGCTAAAAAACTATTTACCCGATTGTCTTCAAATTTTGGTCAAAAATTAAGTGTCATGTGGGGATGACCTGTTAATATTTGGTAAAATCTACAATGATCGAAAAAACTGGCGGCTTAGTTATTAAGAGAATATGTAACTAAAAACTAACCATCCAATTTAAATCAAATGGTCAACAAAAATCAAGTGTTGCGTATGAATGAACTGGTAACATTTTTGAAAGACTCCAGGGTAGCAAAACAAAATGGCCGACTAAAAAATTTAAAAAAGCAGCCTGAAAAACTACTAAATTTCTGGCAGACTTGTTTATTTTGGCAAACTAATTAAAATCCTGCTCATTCTGGTGCGTGAGTATTTAAATCAGACTTATCGTAATCAGTGGATATGCCGAGGTGGACCGCAACCGTGGGCCCTTGAGTCGCCCGATTTAAACAGTCTAGATTTTTTCTTATGGGGGCATTTGAAATCCTTCGCTTACACCTCACCAGTTCAAAATGAAGAGAATTTGAGAAGTCGCATAGTAGCAGCACGCGAAACTATAAGGAATTCTCTTATAATATTTCATAGCGTACGTGGATCAATGAGAAGAAAGGCTAAATGCATGCATTGCGGCAAGGCAAAATGAAATGTGATTATTAATTGAATAAACAAAAAGAGTAAAGTTAAAGATGAAAATTTATTTCAAAACATTCATTGGTTAGAATTTCCACTGACGCAACAACTTTTAACAAAATATGCAGAATATATTTAAAAAAACAAGGTAAACTAAATAGTGAGCAAACTGAAAAAAAATTACATGCATAATTAAATACCTTGCTAAGCAACTTATAAACCGTACAAGTTACCAAAAAAATCAAGATGCAAAAAAGTTTTAGAACTGTCTGGGGCCTAGAACTTTATTATTAAACAGTCTGCGTCGTTGCAAAAACAAACTGAGGAGGTATAAAAGGGTCGTGCCCCCCAAAAAATATCACCCTGTAGATTATTCCAAATGCCAATGATATCCTTTTATAGGTATTACAAAAAGTAATAGGTGTTCTAATTTGAGTTCAATTATCTTTAAAAATGTAGAGGATAACTTGAAAAAACTAAAAAAAAGTAAAATGTTGCCACACACCATTTTGAAAAAAGGCACTTTTGGATATATGTTTATAAGAACTTTTGTACTTAAAATTGACAAAGGAATCATATCCTGAGTTATCGGCACTTAATTAAAAATCACCCTGTATAAATGCTTCTAAAAATAGCCAATATTTATCTTTAAAAGTACAGTTGTCCCTTATTTTCATAATAACTTACTCATTATTTTATAAATAAGAATAGCTTTGGTATATCTACAAAAATGTCTCAAAAATGACCCAAGAGAAAAATTTTTATTTCTGATTATTGTTGCAGAGTTAGGCTTGGATTGGATGAAACACTGTATAAATCCTCTATCTCGGAACATGAACTTTTATATTTTTTATGCAAACTAGCAATCTCGCTTCATCCACCCTTAATTTAAAAGATTAATAGCAGTTACCGGCCGCAGTGCATATAGCCTTTTAAGGTGCGTAGGAGGCGACAATTTAAAGAACTTAATACGTACAAAAAGCGACAAAAAGGCCCCGTCCAAATTTGGCATTCAAGTCGCCATAAAGATAAACCGTTTTCGTAACTGACACTGCTATAAATCAAATTTGCAAATTGTAGCGTGAGGTGCGGTTGCGTTTGTGATTTAAACTGTTTTATGTAACTTGTAGGCTGAATGAAGTGCAATGCATGATAACTGAAACTCGTTGAAATTTGATTTGTTAAATTTAATTAGGCTCTGAACAATTTAGATTTACAGACATATCATATCGAACAAATATATTTATCTACTTTAGAAATATTAAAAAATCGCATAATTTCTCGTCTATATACAAATATATACTCTTTGGGTTTACAGCTTTTTTGTTTTACACAAACTAAGAAGTATTTTAAATATTTTGAATATCTCTGAAAGGAACTTGTGGCAAACTAATTTGTTTAAAAAAACTTTAAGTGCATAATTTTTGCAATACAGAGTATCGAAAATGGATGTTTTATAATCTCAAAAACTTTATACTCTATTTAACTTAATTGATATATTTTCATTTTCGTTTTCGTTGCGTCTAAATAATTATATAAAATTTGAAATTCATTTTCTTATTTTTTGCCTCTAAAACTACGAAGCGAATACTCAAACAATAGTTTATAATAGGAAGCTAGACTAATTTTTAAACTGTTGTTGCTTTTTGATTGTCTGTATCTTGATTATTATTCACTTTTGGGAAATTTATAATAATAAAAAAACAGACACTCAAACAACAACAATTAAAAAAAAATCTGTAAATTTCCTTTACCCGGAAATTCCCTCATCATGAATATTTTCTTTTATTAGGAATAGTGAAGTGTGAACAAATTTAGTTTAGAACATAATTATTTAGAAACACATATCTATACTCTCTTTTCAAACATTTTTATTGGACGCCATTTTGTTCCAATATATTGGATACCTACCAATATTTTACCAGTTTCTACCTATGCCGCACTTGATTTTGGGCATAATTTAAAATTAATTGAATAAGTGGTTTTTACATTGACACACACCGCAATTTTGTTAAGTCATGTTGAATTCGCACCAGTTTTTCCTTACATTATATTTAAAATGTATAGTCAATTGAATAAGATTTTTTTACGTTCATTTTTTTAACATGTTATTTGTCCGCCATTTTGTACGGCTATCTTGAATTCGTAACACAATTTTACCAGGTTATTTCTGATTCACACTTAATGCTTGCACAAAATTTGAAATTAAACTAATAAGTTGTTTTTTTTTTCAGATTGTTTTTTAAATATTTTTTTAGGCTGTCATTTTGTTTTGCTATCTTATATTCATTCTAAAATGTTACCAGTTCATTCTTATGTAACACTTATTTTTTGTAAATTTAGAGGTAAATTGGTTTTTTTAATAATAATGTTTTAACGTTTCACTAGGCCTCTATCTCATTCCGGCATATTGGATTTTTACCAAAATATTACCAGGTCATCCCCATATGAGCCTTAATTTTTTAATAAAATTTGAAGTCAATCTGAGAAGTAGTTTTTAAGCTATGCCGCGAACTGACAGCCAGACAGACAAAACGCAGGTTGACCGACGGAATTGATAAAACATATTTTTTTGGCATCTAGGGGCGCTAAAACGCGAAGATATTATGTAAAACCTGATAGGGTGATACCAAATAATTTTTGACCAGAATTTGAAGTCAAATAGTAAGTAGTTTTTTAGCTATGCAGCGAACAGGCAGACCGACAGACAGACAGATCGACAGAATCGAGAAAACAAATTTTTCGTCATCTAAGAACTCTGAAAGGCAAAGATCTGAAAAAATATCGGAGGGTAATTTTTTTCACGATTACAGTACTTCCCTTTTATGAGAGAAGTAATTAAACTTGAAACTCTTATATCGGTTTCAGATTCCTGCTGTAACAGCTATATGTCGACGACGCTTTCAGATGATAGATACATGTATCTTAATGGCTAATATCAATCAAGTTGCTTTCCTCTTTTAACATCAACCTCATTTTGTAGCCGAATCTTACATAAATTAAGTAAGTTAAATTATTGTGGTTTTTGTTGAGCTTATGATCTTCGTGGCTCAGTGGCCATAGCGCTTGACTAGAATGCAATTATTTGGCGTAAAAGCCGACTAAAATAATTTTGGGAAATTTATAATAATAGAAATACAAGATTGCATTTGCATGAAATATCTTAAGCATTTCAGTTGTCCATATTTACATCTTAATTTAATACATTTTAGAACACATCTTTTACGCATATTCTTACTGATAAGTGTGTAAAATATATTTGTGTTAGTTATTATTTATGTTGGCAATTTTTCATATAAAGATATTATAAGAAATGGAAATCACCACAGAAAATAAGAGATTAAAGAAGAAAACCGATTCTGGGCTCCTGCTTTTTGGTCTGGGGTAAGACACATCAGGTTTTAAATCTCTCAATTTTATATTGAATAAACAATTCGGGAATGCTTCCTAAAAATGAAGCTGTACTCTGCGAGTGTGTGGAAATACAGAACAACGAACACCTCCAGAACTGTTGAAAAATGAGTTGTTTAACCTCAAGAAGACTTAAAAACTTGTTACTAGCCGCAAATTTTCATCACCATCCAGCACAAAAAAAAATCGGTTATTAACTCATTAGTATTTAGAGCTATTTCTATTTCTGATCAAGATTCTCTAAGATCCGAAACAGCGAAACGTTCCGAAGCTCTGAGAAGGAATGGCTATTGCACTGAAGATACTACGCGTTCAATTAAAATATATAGTAATCCAACACCGCGAGAAGAAAGTGATAAGGAGCCACCGTTAGGTAGTGCTGTTCTTTCCTACATACATGGCAGACAAAATAGGACGACTACTTTGGCAGTCCAACATAGGTACAATCTTCAGTGCATATAACAAAATTGGGCAATGTTTACGATCCCCGAGAGATGTACCTTTTCAAACAGAAAGAATATATAAAATTCCTTGCTCCTGTCAAGAAGTGTATGTGAGAAGAAAGAAAGAAAAAAAAGAAACAACAAGAACATGAACGATGTATTAAAAAGAAACACATTTTTTAATCTGATAAACCCCGGCATACTAGTGGCCATATGATAAATGTAAAAGAAACCAAGGTTCTTGGATCAGTTCTAGGAATTTGTAAATGAAATATTAGATACTGAGATTTTCAAATATATACAAAAAACTTCAACAGAGATACGGGTTACGGTCTACATCACACGCGAAGACCAATCTTAACACAGGATCAGGGTTCGGCGAATAGAGTCGGGTATAAAAACCCGCCCGAATCTTTCCGGGCTCAACCCGTAGCAGCGATAGCTTAAAACGGCAAATAGCAAAATCATGGAGATCAGTTCCCTCTTTGACCGAGTGGTAAAAATGGAATATAAAAAGAAAGACAACGAGGTGAAACATTGCCTTAAGTGCCAGAGGTTTGGACATACTCAATCTCTGTGCACTCACCCGGACAAATGCGTCAAATGTGCAAAACTACACAGATCTGGCCCATGCCAACTCCCTGCAAAGGGAGCAAAAATTTCATCTGTGCAAACTGCAACCAGAAAGAACTCAGTTATAAAGACTGTCCGAAATATTCTTCCCCCAAAAAGGCGCCCATCGCACCATGGGCAAAATTCAAAAATACAGTGAAATCTGCAGACGCAAAAGCTACAGAAAAACCTGCCAGGGTGGAAATAGTGAAAAATTCACCCAGCCTGCCAACTATCCCAAAAGAAAGGAAGGAGAGTAAGCAGGAATCCGAGTTGGAGATGTAGAATTCCCTTGCTTCAACGAGGCCAAGAAATACCCATGGATAAAAGCCTAACATGGAACAAGTACATCAATGCAGTGAGGACAAAAACCAGACAAAAAATGAATAAACTTTATCCATTGCTGTGTCGGAAAAGCGAATTGGGACTGAGGATCAAACTGTTACTGATCCAAACAGTAGCAAGGAGCCAACTTACTTCCACAGCCTTCAGATATGCTTCTAAATCCCATGTTATGATGCTGAAGAGGACTGAAAAGAAACTAATTAAGATGGCAGCTGATGCCCCATTGTTTATCAGGCATGAGCTTCAATGGACATCAATTGAAGACTTCATGATGCAAAAGGCCACCGAGCTTTCAGGGCAGCCGAAAATTGCCCCAACGAAAACCTACGTGATCTGGTAGATTATGATCCACTAGCTCCCATCCGTAACAATTGGACGAGGTACATGAGGCCAAGACATGGGCATAGCATAATCAAGGATGGATATGGACAAATCGAATATTTTGAGTCTTAGTGATCCTCAGAAACTAGATGTTGCTCACAAAAACCCTTAGAGTATCACTAAGTGGCCAACAACAACTCCAAGAAGATTCACAGGTACCTCAACTGGCTCCGGCGTGAGCTGCAGCTGAACTTAAGGTAAAAGAAGAGGAACCCAGGTACATCAACTGGTTCCAGCGTGAGCTGCAGTTGAACCTAAGGAAAAAAAACACCCGGCCTCACCCTGAACACTGCAGGATCACGGAACAGCAGTGTCGTTGCGGGCCAAGAAGAAGACTCACAAACGAAGACCAGCAGGCGTACTGGACCGAGGGACACTGGCAACGGCATACTGGAGCACGGGACAGTAGGACTAAATTGTAGACGATGTTTAAAAATTCGAATATTTTTTCCGATAAAACAACTGATGCAAATATTAGAGGACACATGATTTTTTATATAATATAGATTCTTCAAATATTTTCATTATTAAGGACGAGAAAGAGTTATAAGCAATGCATGTGAAGTTAATTAGGCCTCTCTTCGTGGTAATGATGATGGAAGTTGTATGTCGGGCAGATTTAAGTACAAGCTGTTTGGAATTTGGACAACCACTCTGATTTAGTCATTTATTAAACCTGTGCGTTTCAAACATGTACCTATGTCAATAAAGCAGAAACAATTAAATTAAAGGTAAATGTGCTGTGTGGAAAGGCATGAGAGTATTAATACCGTTAAAGATTTGACACCCAACTTAACTAACTTTAGGAACTTTAAAGAGACCAATTCAAATAATTCTTGTTGTTCGACTTCTAGCTACTTTAATTTATAAGCAAGATATACTACCTGGTTTACTTTTAGAAATTCTCTTGTAAACTAAAAATTTAGAAAGAAAAATTGCGTGAGGTTGTTAGAAAAACTACTGTTATAGAAGAATGTTGTGAAATATTGTTCTCTAATATAAAAACTTTGCTTCGTATTTTTGCTGCTTTAAGGATGACAACCGTTTTAAATTTGTTTTAGCAGCTGAAAAATAAAATAATTTATCAAGATAGGCAGTTTGTACTAAAAACATGAATAAAGCCGGCGTTCGACAATATACAATTCTGAAAATCATAAATACTGCCGCAATTTAACTAGATCAATTTACTATTGCTACTATTTCAGCAAACTAAAAATTAAGATTTTGGAAGATAATTTGTTAGGTACAAATAACAGAAGAACAGGTAATAAACATCAATCATTGTTTTGGTCAGCTAAGTTTTGCCTTCATCTACTGCTACTCTCCTCAATGGGAATTAGAAAGTTCTTTCGGTCTACCTGCTAATCTAATATTATTTTAATTGATAATATTTAAGTCTAAAAGACGACTGCCCTTTTCCCTGACAGCCAAGATAGTTCTAACATCTTTTTCAAAAAGATACAAATTCTTGTTAGGAATAAAATTATCAAAGCTTCCACAAAATCAAACTGAGTTTGCAACGCAAGAAATAAGGTTAGGTTTTTCCGCCGATGTTTTTTGCTGCATTAGAATATGCGTGGATTGGCATATCGCCATTGGTTAAAAAACAATTTAGATTTTCGGCAATTTTCAAATAAATAAAAAGATAATTCCGCCGGAGGATAGTCGTTTTTGTATTAATCATCAATTTAATAAGATACAATTAACATCATGTCTAAATCGGCTCTCCTTCCCCTCATTCACATCCTAGATCTGCCTCAAATTGGTGGTAAAGTGGAAATTTTTTTGAGGGATTTAAGTTCCAAAACTATCGGTAATTGAAAAAAGCAAATAGGACCTATGAAAAAAAAAGAAACAATTAAAGAGATATTTTATATTTCTTATATTATACAAGTCAGAAATCAAGGCAATACTGGCATAAATTATGAGCATTTTTTAGGTTTTCCTATATGTACAGGCGTTTTTCCACCGTAGATGCAGGGTTCTTGACGAAACTATAAGTGAAAGAAAAAAATTGACCACGCACACCCCAACTCGAATTTAAATACAAATTTATTCATGCCAACAGATGGCTTACATTTTTTAATACTCTCTCTTTATTTCGGTTATTATTCTAGATAAAACACAAAACATCAAATCAATAACTGTTATAGGTTTTTACGTAGAATTCAGTGGCGTATCAATATTTTATATTTATCTTCTATAATTTCAAAGATATAACTGAAACTGCGGTTTTTAAATGGTACACCCTCTATATAATTGAACATTTCTACTAGGAACTAATTTATGTTTTTATCAATATAATATACTTAAATAATTTATTGCGACACATTCAGGTATAATTCAACTTCCGATTTGCTTTCTGGTAAATTTTAGATCAAGGTTTAGTAAATTAACCATATGTTTTCAAATTCTGTTCTAACTTTAGCAATAAGCGAATATTTGGTTAAGTTCGTTGGAGATATCTCACAAATTAGAGCAAGTGTTATCTACATCTGAAGTAACATTCTAACATATTTAGACATACCAAACTTTCATATACTGTCATAACCAATTTCATAAACAAATATTTTTAGAAACTATTATTTGGTTTGGAAATTTAAGTTTTAACTTTCAGTAATTTTTTGAAATTATTAGGGAAACGTATACTATTCAAATACAGGATATTCCATTTACAAAACCTGACTTCGAGTCATATCTTCAAAATTATAAAAGACAGAAAAAAGTTATTAGGGAAAGTTATAATATTCAAATACGGGATATTCCATTTAAAAAACCCGACTTTGAGACATATCTTCAAAATTATGAAAGATAGAAAAAAGTTATTTCTGAATTATACGTAATATTCAATAAAAATGGTTCATTTAAAATCATTTTCAATATTGATTAATATCTGAGATACATAGAGTATTCACAAAATACTCTTTGAAAAATGCCCTGTATATCAAAACCAAATCAAGGTAGACTTGACCTGTTGGCGAAAATCAATTTGTCTTCAAACTCGAGTTCGGATGTGCGTGGTTGATTCTTTTTTATCGAAAACGCACCTCCTTGTACAGATTATCATAAAACATCCAACACTGTTTCGCTGTATTTGTTGACCTGGCATTTTTAACTCATACTTTCGATTTATTTTTGTTAGAGCAGTATTACGATGTCAAAAAATGACATTTTATCAAAAGCCATTTTTTTTGTAACAAAACTGATGGCCATAAAATAAATAAATAAAGTCTGTAGATTTATTTAAAATTAACTTGTTAACTTTAGTACACGTCAAGTATTTTTTTATAATTTAAATCTTAAAATCCACATTCTTGATAACCTGGCGCCCGTTATGCAACTGCACTAATTTGCATATTAATTGTTTCAGGAACACAGATTAAAATTCATTTTTATTCGCTTGATAGTCTTCCGTCATATGTAAAGCGACATGTTGGCAAATAAGTAATTATAAACTAAATATTAAATTGCACACAATCTATAATCAAATTTCTGGCTGACCTTATAATTATTTGAAGTTTACACGCACAGCGCGCTTGATTAATATAATCGTGGATCCAAGGGTATAATTAAGGTATTGCCGCTCCGTACACACAGTAAATATCACCCTGTACATGCTAGTTTAGCTATCGTCTGAAGAAGTATGCAGGTTAATATTTTATTTAGTATTTTTACACACTTCTGTATTTTAGCTTGCTTGAAAATACCGTTTGCCACACACGTTTGTTTATTTATGTTATTCAGAAAAAAAAATACATCAAAAAATTCCTGACGTATTAATTTATTAGTTGCAAATGTCCATAAAATTTTTTATGGCGCAATATTTAAACTTAAGTAAATTTATTTGGTGAGGTTTCACTATAAATTATGTAAATACAGGGAAAAAATCGGTAAATTTTTATTAAGAATAGTGAAGTGTGACCCAATTTAGTAGAGTACATAGTCATTTAGAAACATATGCATATATATATATATATATATATATATATATATATATATATATATATATATATATATATATATATATATATATATATATATATATATATATATATATATATATATATATATATATATATATATATATATATATATATATATATATATATACAGGGTGGTGCAACCAAGATGGGGTGGACGATTGTGGGCAAACGGAGAGGAATTTGAAAAAACATTTTTGGGATATGATTGATAGTCAAGAACGCTGTGTTTTAAAATTATACCCATTATACAGTGTGGTCTGAAAAGTTCGTGGTGAACCAAACTTGTGTTTTTTTTAAATGGGACACCCGGTATATTATTATTTTAGTTGATTCTCCTATTCGTTACGATCATTTTGATATGAGGTTTGTTGGGTCTAAAATTTATACCAAGGGAATGGGACGAAGTTAAAGTGAAAAAAAGGGTTATACTCCGGCCATTTTTTGAAAACAATTGAAGCAGTTATGGAAAAACCAAATATTCTATAAAATGTATTGTATCTAGGATTACAATAATCGCTTGTAAGGCGTTGAAAATTATTCACTGTTATACAGGGTGGTCAAGTTTTGCAAATTTACCTTGGATTGAATTTTTTTTAATGAAACACCCCATATATTTTATTGTCATATTAAAGATAACATCGCCAGCTTTCAGAAAATACCCTATTTGATATCTTTCTAATCAACAGTTTTTTAGTAAATTAACCGTGAAACCAAAATTTACTCATTCTAACAGAAAAGGTATTATTTACGTTGCTTAAATATAAGGAGGCCATGATATAATCATAAATGAAAAGAAAGATTGACATTCGTGTCAAAACCGCAAAGTGTCAGAGAATTGGCATCAATTACCATTGTTTTTTGACGATAAGCCGAGAAATTGTTAAGTAACAATGAGTTTGAGTACTCCAGAGTTGATAAACATGACTTTTATGTTGGGCGAGTGTCAAAAAAACCCTTTACTAGCAAGCAGGGTTTATGCGGTACGATATCCCGATGCCGAAAAAAAACCAAGACCTGAAGCTTTTGCAAGTTTATTAGAGAGGTTTCAAGAAACAGGCAATGTTGCTTTTAAGAAACGTAAAGTAATTAATAAACCAGTTACCAATGAAGATAATGCTTTGACAGTGTTATTAACAGTGCAAGAAAATCCACACACAAGTACCAGGGAAATTGAGAGAGCTACTGATATTAAACGCACTAGTATTAAACGGATTCTGAAACAACATAAATATCATGCCTACCACATTGAATTACACCAAGAACTGTATGATCGCGATTACGTCCAACGACAAGAGTTTTCAATTTGGTTTTTAAATACAATTTGGGATAATCCAGGTTTTGTAGATAGGGTGCTGTTTTCAGATGAAGCAACTTTTAAAAGCAACGGCTTGGTTAACAAACATAATATGCACTGTTATTCAACCGAAAATCCACATTGGATTCGTCAGGTAGACCATCAAAATAAATGGTCAATTAATGTTTGGGGAGGTATAATTGGCTCTCATGTTATAGGACCATATTTCTTTGAAGAGCATTTAACGGGAGAAGTCTATTTAAATTTTTTGAGAAATGAGTTACCCGTATTGCTCGAAGACTTACCTTTAATGTTAAGAAATTTCTTATGGTTCCAACATGATGGAGCACCCCCGCATTACCATAGGCATGTAAGACATTTTCTCAATAATTGGAAAGGAGAGCATTGGATTGGGCGAGGTGGACCAGTTAAGTGGCCTGCGAGGTCACCCGATTTAACGCCACTAGATTTCTTTTTATGGGGACATGTTAAAGAAGAAGTTTATAAAGAGGTTCCAACCACAGTGGAAGATATGAAGTTGAGAATAATAAGCAGTTTTCGCAACATTTCAGACCTGACTTTGAAAAAAGTGAAACTTTCACTTATGGATAGACTCGAAATGTGCCTTCAGCAAAACGGTGGTTTAGTTGAACATCTTTTATAAGTTTTAATTACATTGTTTTTGTTGATTTATATTAAATTTATTTTTTTTGTAAAAAAAGATCTGTTATTAATACTGTCAAAGCATTATCTTCATTGGTAACTGGTTTATTAATTACTTTACGTTTTTTTGAAAGCAACATTTCCTGTTTCTTGAAATCTCTATGATAATCTTGTTTTTATTTCGGCATTGCATCATCAAAGAACAATATTTATTTATTTACTGATGACAATATTCTGACACTTTGCTGTTTTGACAGGACTGTCAATCTTTTTTTCAATTTATGATGATATCATGGCCTCCTAATATTAAATTGTCAATTTTAACAACGTGAATTCAGAGTAATTCGTGTTAAAATGAAGAAATTTTGATTTCACAGCTAATTTACTGAAAAACGGCCAGAAAGGTATCAAATATAGTATTTTCTGAAAGCTAGTAATGTTATCTTTAACATGAAAGTAAAATATACAGGGTGTTCTATTTAAAAAAATGCAATCCAAGGTAAATTTGCAAAACTTGACCACCCTGTATAACAGTGAATAATTTTGAACGACTTACAAGCGATTATTGTAGTCCTAGATACAATACATTTGATAGAATATTTGGTTTTTCCATACTTGCATCAATTGTTTTCAAAAAATGGCCGGAGTATAACCCTTTTTTCCACTTTAAGCTCGTCCCATTCCCTTGGTATAAATTTTAGACCCAACTAACCTAATATCAAAATGATCGCAACGAATAGGAGAATCAACTAAAATAATAATATACCGGGTATCCCTTTTAAAAAAACACAAGTTTGGTTCACCACGAACTTTTCAGACTACCCTGTATAATGGGTATAATTTTAAAACACAGCGTTCTTGACTATCAATCATATCCAAATTTTTTTTTTTTCAAATTCCTCTCCGTTTACCCCCAATAGTCCACCCCATCTTGGTTGAACCACCCAGTATATATATATATATATATATATATATATATATATATATATATATAAATATATAGTAGAAAATGTTTGCTTTGGGATGGAAATTGGCTAACCCTGACTGAACCCCTAGACTCGTGTTTCTGATTTAAGGTCTTCATCAGTATAGTTAACTAGTTGAAAGACGAGTACAACTAGCGCCAAAATAAATAAAAAACAATACCAGAGTCACCAACAGGAGCAAAGCCGACATTTGTGATTACCAAGAGAACATCCGAAATCTTTGACGGACTTGATACTATATTTAAGAGTTGTTGAGAGTATCAAGTCCGGCGAAGATTTAGGATGTTCTCTTGGTAATCACAAATGTCGGGTGTGCTCCTGTTGGTGACTCTGGTATTGTTTTGTGTCTTCATTTTTGCGCTAGTTGTATTGTCTTTGAACTAGTTGACTATACTGATGAAGACCTTAGGTCAGAAACACGTTTCTATGGTTAGCCAAATTCCGTTGCCTTAACGGTCATCCCAAAGAATCCATTTTCTACTAGATACTAGTTCTTGCCGCGTTATATATTTTCTACTTTTGATATATATATATATATATATATATATATATATATATATACATACTGTCTTTTGAATCATCTTTATTTGTCGACATTTTGTTACATCAAATTGGATTATTACCAATGTTTTACTAGTTTCTACCTGTGCCACACTTGATTTTTGGGCATAATTTAAAATAAATTCAATAAGTAGTTTTTTTATTAATATACACCGCCATTTTGTTACGTCATGTTAAATTCAACAAGCTTATACCCATAACGCATTTAACTTTTCTGCGAAATTCAAGTCAGTTGAATAACATTTTTTTTACGTTGATTTTTTTAAAAAATGTATTTGGCCGCTGGCCGTTTTGTTCCGTTGTCTGAAATTCGTACCACAATTTTACCAGTTTATCTCTATCACTCTCATCAGTTGGATTTTTTAAATATTTTAAAAGGCCGCTATTTTGTTTTGCTATTTTATATTCATACCAAAATGTTATTAGTTCATTTGAGGTTAATTGGATAATTGTTTTTTTCAGTAATAATTTTTTTTACGTTTCACCAGGTCGCCATCTTATTCCGGCATATTGGATTTTTACCAAAATGTTACTAGATCATACGACCCTTAATTTTTGAACAAAATTGACAGAATTGATGATACAAATTTTTTGGTATCTAGGGACGCTAAAACCTGAGAAGGTGATTTTTTTCACGATTACAGATATTTTATTTAGCCGCCATCTTGAATTATTACTTCAGTTTTAGTAGTTCATTTGTACACCACAATTATTTTTGGCAGACAATTTAAAAATCAGTCCGTGAAGTAGCTTTTCAGGCTGAATTTTTAAATATTTTTTTGAACCGCCATTTGGTTCTACCATCTTGGATTCATACCAAAATTTTACTAGTTGATTCCTACATAATACTCGATTTTCATTCACTTCACTAGGCCGCTATTTTGCTTTGCCATGTTAATTGCGTAAGAAGTTTTTAAGTTATTGTGAATCTAGAGATGCTAAAACATAATTAACTAAGTAAATAATGTGCTAATGATTCATCTCGAATACAACTTTCGGAGCATTTCCCCTAAAAACACGGGCAAATGTATAAACAAATACATGGTGCCCCCATGAGGTCCTCGCCATCACTAGTAGTCTCGAATTTATTTATGATATACTTCGAAAAAGAAGCTGTTGAGAAAGCAAGTTTGAAGACCAAATTATGGATTCGTTATGTATATGACATATTTGTTATATGACAGCATGGCCATATAGAGCTCGAAAAAATCATAAATTCAGTTACCCAAGAGTTAGAGGAAAATAACAACATTTTTATGTTCTGGTCACAAAATTGCATAACGGACATTTGAAATACACCGTGTATAGAAAACCAATAAATACCGACAAATATTAAGATGCAAGATCACTTCATCACCCAGCATAATTTGAAGCTATGGCCAATACTGTAACTCAAAAAATTGGCAACAAGAATCGCATTATAGAGAAAGCTATAAATGTACGAACAACGAGCACGAAAAATTATGAACCGGGAAGGCAACAAGTTTAGTAGTCTTACCACATGTTAAAGCCATAGCAGGCAGAATCGGAAGATTTCTTAGAAAACACAACATACATAACACATAAGCCACAAATAACTACAGGTAAACTATTTGGAAATCCAAACGACAAAATCAAATTGGCCTTATTCCTACGTCATCAGGAAATCGGCCACAAATTGCATTATTACAATTTCTATGTGTGTAGGGAGATTGTCAATATAGAACATTGTTAGACTAGAATAATCCGAGCCATAGAAACTGAAAAACAAAATGGTTTGAATAAAAGTAAAGTACCAACAGTATGGAAGACAATAATCAACAAATCTACAATCACAAAAATTCAAGCAGAATTAGTACATTAACAACAGCAACACGGAAAACAAAGATGACCAACAGCCGTTCAGATATAACCTTCGGCCCCGGGTAGGGGTATAAAAGAAAACTTCGCAGTCACTAATACTTCAGTCTCCGACGCGAACAAGAAAACAAAACTGTTTTTTTCAGAATGATGGTAGTCAATGGATGTACACCCGGAATGAAAATACATTTCCCATCAGTGAAGGATTAAGAGTCAGCAATATATATATATATATATATATATATATATATATATATATATATATATATATATATAAACAAATGAAAGTCAAATTAAACATTAGCTAAGGATCCGTCAACGACACATTCAATGTCTATTAATCTATGAAAAGTAAGAAATGTCGAACAAATTCTGTTTGTTTAAATAAGAAAAAGTTAGTGGTTTTAACGTGTAGGTTTTTTGTAAGTAGTAATTGGATGAATGCATATTCGCGGGCATTTTCCCCCATGAGTTAAAAGGCGCCCTATCTTTATATTGCACATTCCGAAAGCAAACTTAACAAATTGCAGAGACCTATCAAAAGGGGCCCCTAACCTTGAAACATCTAGAGCTGACTATATATATATATATATATATATATATATATATATATATAAATATATAACGAGAGGGTGGGTAGTTGTGACTAACTAGTTAGAACAAAACGTGCTGAATCTAGTGGGGCTGTAGTAGTAGTAGTTTGACTACAGCCCCACTAGATTTAGCACGTTTTATATATATATATATATATATATATATATATATATATTTTTTTTTAATTAATTACTGTAGTTATTCATTTAGAGCTACAGTACCTTCGATATCTAGTTAAAACACAAAACAATTGCACGTTCAATGGTTTTCTTCATTAGCTATTATTAGTTCAAAAGGTTCAAGTAGCACAGAGGTTGTTGCCAAACTAACAACGTTTAATTTAATAATAACTGCATCGTTATTATGCTCCACTGTAAATATGTCAGCCATTATTTTACACGCGAATATTAATAAAAGCTCCCTTAATTACAAATATAGTTATAAACATAGTATTTGCTCTGTAATAGCCTGATAAATTATCCCTCTGGCCGATATTTGCCACGCAATATTTGCGTGATTTTTTATTGGTCAAATTTGATTGCAATCTTCCCCTGCAATTGCAGCTTTATATTAATTTAAACAACCATGGCGATTTCACATTGTAAACTGACGGTAAAATATGTGCTTCTAATTTCATAGAGAATTATTGCATAACGACTAGTTAAGGTTTACGATACCGTTAGCCCAATAAAACTGTTTAACCTGGTTATGTTATAAGTCACCTCAGAGTTAAATTTCAAGATCTAACCTCTATGGGACCAAAAAGAAGTAAAAATCGCACATGTTTAATAACCATTCAATTTTACCGCAGTTTACTATAGTTAAAAAAGTATATACTGTAAGATGTGGGTGGATGTGGGGTTGTGGGCGTGGGAGTAGGCGAGAGAACGATCAAACCGATTCGTTTCAAATCTGCACTAAAAATAGTGTAGGTGAGTGTCTCTATATATATATATATATATATATATATATATATATATATATATATATATATATATATATATATATATATAGGTATTAAGACGAAGGATTACTTTTGGAATTAACTCTTCATATATTGTTTTTGATAAATAAGATAAGCGACCATTACCTCTGTTACCAAATGCTGCAATCTGAAATTTAAGAAAATTATTAATCTTAGAAATCCCTTCAAGGATTCCTAAAATAAAATCAGTTTCTAATGTCACTAAAATAGTTATTTAATATGGGCATAGATAAACCAAAAAACCGCTATTCCCAAGCAAGATTTTTTATAAGAATATAGTTCAAGGGTTCAAGAAACTCTACTTTTTCAATATATGTATATATATATATATATATATATATATATATATATATATATATATATATATATATATATATATATATATATATATATATATATATATATATATATATATATATATATATATATATATATATATATATATATATATATATATATAGGTATTAAGACGAAGGATTACTTTTGGAATAAACCCTTCATATATTGTTTTTGATAAATAACAGCAAATGTTGATCATTACTTTTGAATGAAAGAAAATTATCAATCTTAGAAATCACATCAGGGATTCGTAAAATAAAATCAGTTTCTAATGTCACTAAAATAGTTATTTAACATGGGCATAGATAAACCAACATGTTGGTTTATCTATGATATAGGCAAACTAAAAATTTTGTTTACAAAAAAAAGCAATAATTTAAATGGTTTCACATATCCTTATTATTATTTTTAGATATTATTTATTGTTAAAGACAAATTTTTTGATTTCCCATTTCGATTTGTAAAACATAAATCTTAAGGGGGAACTGCACGCAGTAATATGGATCATTTGCAAGCCTTCCGCCGCTGCAATATTATGTTAAAACTATAAGAGATATGTATTAGCTTCAATGTGATTTTAATAGCGAAATATGTATAGTTGGGCGTTAAATGCGAATTTTGGTGAAAAAATCAAATCTAGAGTTATAAAACAAAAGTAGATTTGTCCATTTTCGACCATTTTTTGACCACTTTTTGACGGGCATGCGCGCAATAATTCGCATATAATTTTTTTTCCACAAAATGGCTCTTTACTGCCTTACATTGATCCTTTGCCTACGTAACTGCAAAATTTGAAATGGCAAATCGTACTCACGTCTTTGTATTTCTGCAGCGCGTGAACCCTGTTGAATTCATTTTTAACCGAAATACATAACACATTTTTTTGATGTCGGACGTGCAGGAAGTTTTTTTTAATGCGTAGGTACCTTTTCATCTTACTTTCAACTCGACTAGACCTTGTCGCTGGTTTTTCACTTTTTGCGTGCAGTTCTCCCTTAAGTTAGTTAGACTTTAGCGGCTTTCATTTTTAAGACTTAAATTAAATTTATGTGGTTTTTAACATCTTTTGGGATATTTAAAGACTTTTGGGTGACGTTAAGTCTTTTCAGGGATTTTTAACCAATTTTTATAAAGACTTTAGATAGCTTGTACACAGACTTATGGGAGCTATTTACCCTTCGATTGGGGTTTTTAAATAATATTTAACGTGTTTGCGAAGAAAAAAAATCTTTCTTTCATCGGTGAGGCCACTGAGATGGCGGGCCGTGTGATGTAGCACGAGGGACTACCAACAGTATTTCGAGATTATAATAATTACTGTTCTCGTTCTTCTTTTAAGTATATGTGTTCCTTATGTCACTGGCTGGTACTACAGAGGTTCTAATACATGTAGTACTTTATTTTAGTATTACGTAACGTAATTATTAATGCATCTTTGTTTTTTATTAAAATTAAACCGTTTTTACCCTGAGTTTATTAATCAATTAGGAAGGGACTTACTTAAGCAACCATCAGTGATCCATAAATATTTTTTCAACGTCACCTTTCATAAAATTTTGGTGAAAACGTCACAACACAGTATTAAAAATACTACGCAATCAATTATAAGTTTGCTCTATGCATAGATTAATTGTTGAATTTTAGAAATAGTGTTTAGGTTTCTATTTTGTTGTACTTTGTATAATTTATTAATAGGTCGTTAACTAAGTTTAATAGTTTTAACATCATTTAAACCTATCTGTTGATTTTCAAATTGTATTTTAAGCCTTAGAAATCTTAATAGTGACAGGTTGTTTTAACCTAAGCTTACCTATCCATGTTGAAAAAGGGGATATATTTGCATATTGTGCTTCTTTCTTGAAATGTATTTGTGACAGGAATTTATGAACCGTTTTTCCAGCAGGCCTTTGTATGAGTCAGTGGCCATTTTGTATCGGGCAAATTTTTAGTTTAATTTATTTTTTGGTCCATAAGGTTTCCATCAGTCAGGTAATTATCTTCAAATTTTCAAATTACTAAGCTTACATCTACGTGGATTGTATTTAAATATTTAAATTGTAAATTTGTTTGAAACTACGTCAACATATTTCGCCAATTGTGGCAATTTGTTGTTCTGCTTTCTTTGAATAAACTACTACATACACATTCTGCTTCACTCATTATGTTTCATTCGATTAAACTACCTTACTTGAATACATCTCTTTATTCTATATTTATATACTATTATATATTTTAAAGCAATTCAATAATCAGCTATTGTACGTAGCCGAGAAGTAGAAGTTTTTTTGATTTCCTTATATTTCTGAAGTTCAGTTTCTTCAAAGTAGCATTTGGTTACTCTTCATGTAACCAGTTGATCTGCGAGCAAAACTGGCTCATCCTGCCTTAAAAAGAAGACAAAGTCGTGGGTTCTTCAACTCGTTGAGCCAGAACTATAGTAGTGAGAAATTTCCTTTTTACAGTACTGACTTTTATAAATTGTTACAATCTGAATATTAATAATAATTTAATATTCTTGCTGTAGATAAATTAGTTAATTAGGAAAAACTATATTTTAATGTGCTCGATTTTGATACAAGAATTGAAACAACATTTTGAATACAATTCAACGTTACCTTAACCATTTTCAGCAGAAGGACTATCAGCAAGGTCCGGCTCATAGCACAGCAGCGTAAATTTTAGTTTTTGGTTGCGGATGGCGCGGCGCCCCTTTAAGAACTTTAAGATCTTCACATTATGAGGCATATCTGTTGATAGGGGCCACAGCAAATATGACGGGGAATAGAGAGAAAGTGCACAATTTGGAGAATACCCCGCCAGAAAATTCATGCCAGAGCCGACATAGGGCTGTCGGACCTTAGCCCTAGTTATAGTTTGTCTAGTAATAATTAAGATATCTCTAATACCAACAGGTTACAATAAATTACAAATAATCCAAAACAACTACAATTTAAAAACTAGTCCGGCTTAATATTATTTTTAATGACGAATAATCAAAATGAGTTACTTTTCCCTTTAACATTCTTTTCGGTTTGTATTCCTTAAAAATCAGCTTGTGATATTTTGAATATCTCAAATTTTGGCAGTTGGATGTTGAGCTCATGATCTTCGTAACTTATTGGTAATAGCTTTCAGCTAGAAACTGAGAGGTATTTGGGTTCAAATCCCAGCGAAGACAAGTTAACTTTTCTAATTTTAATAAGTTTGTCTGAAATGCCGAATAAATAATTTTGTGAAACCTATAGTAATAAAATATCAATCATCAAAAAGCAACAACTATGTATCTTTCATTTAATCTAATTTAATTTAATTTATGTTAAAGCTTAGGAAAATTAGGAAAGAGCTAAAAACTAGTACGAATATAGAAAAGTATTTATTTATTTTTTTTTTAGATGCAGTTACATATAATGGACATATTTATTATAAATTATGTAATTTGTATAGTGTTATTCTCATGGTTTTTCGTAGAGTTGCATGTCATGGATTATAAAATTAATTAAGACCATTTTTGTCTGTATCGAATTGCGGGTTAATTATTGCATTTATGTTCACAATCATGTTTCTTAAGGTTAACGTTCAAGCTGCGTTGGTGTAATACGCCCTGTGCCGCATTTGAATCGAACCCAGTAATGACAGACGAATGAATCTAACTTGAGATTATTCCAATTATAATACTTTATTGCAGCGAGTCACGAAAAAAAGCTGTAAAGTATACAAAGTGACATAATTTCTGCTTTACAAAAGGAAGTATAATTTTAGCGAAAGGTAAAGCGGATCGCTTGTAACCGGTTGCGTGCATCAGTGCTGACGTTAATGCACTGACATGAATATTAAAAGGAATTTTACGTTTTGCAATTCGGTTTCTAGAATGCTCAATTTAGCACATACCTGTAGTCCTTATTATTTTTATAGACAAATTGTTCCAGATATTTATGTCTGGTTACTCGACAAAAGCTTTGTCTGAAGCGGAGTGCAGGCTAGAGTGCGAGATGAGGAAGCCAGTTTAACGTTAGTTAATTCATGGTTAAAACACATTTCACTGAGTATTTGCAAGTTGGTCAGCTTCTGAATATGAATAACTTTAATTTTTTTTATTTGGCTGGCCATTCTGACACCCCTACATAAAGCAGTAGTATCGTTATTGCATCATTTGGATGCAAAGATCCAAGTAACCAAAGTCGGTTTAGTTTAGTGGCAATCTGTACGTACATTTGTATGCGACGTGCTTAAAATGGAGGAACGATGGAATATGTAAAATTTATTAGTCTCTATAAAGCATAAGAAAAGCTATGGATTGTTTTTGATCCTCAATATAAAAATCGGGATTTACAGAAAATCTCTTTGCTGCACATTATTAAAGAAATTAATTAACCAATAAGTATTACTGACAATTATGTAACTAAAAAAATTAACGTCCAACGTATCACGTATCATTAAGAACTTCTCAACACCCCGATGGAACTGCTAGCAACTGACCTCACATAAACAGCAGCGAGCTATTTTATTTTACTAGTTTCCTCCTACAACCCACTACTTACTGACTAGTTCAGAAAATCGGCCGGCGTAAACTCTCTTTGTGTAACTAAAGCTGCAAGTCAACTTAAAAAATACAGTGACAAATTTTAATAAAATTAATATAGAAGCACACTAAATGGAATCCCTTTTCCAAATTATATAAATATCTACTACGCAGGTGATTTAGATCTTATTGACTTGCAGTGGCGGCTCGTTATAGTTTTGAATGCGTAGGCCTCAACATATCGAAAAACTGCAAATGCCAGAACAAATCAAGAAAAACTCTACTTAATAAAATAATAAATGAATGATAGTTATTATAATGCAATGACGTCGCTACGAAAATACCCTGGAGGAGGGGGTAATATAAATTAGCTTTAATTTCTTTTTGCGAACAAATATACGTGGTAATGTCTTATGTGTGTAATATCTTTATTCATATTTTTAATCATAATAAATGCATAAGCGTTAGTGACTTTCTGGTATCTCTGGGGTTTGAGGAGTAATTACCACCCATAACCACGCCCTTATTATAGCCAGAAAATGTAATTTCTTTTAAACTTCAAAGTATTGATTTTAAATGTTTTAAACATTTTGTTGAATAACAAAGGCATCTCTGTTAAGTTATTTTGGAGAAACCAAAAAAAAAATGTTGCTATTTTAAACACTCCTAACAATGTTGTAAACATTTGTAACTAATTGTGAATATAAAATCCATATAAAAAAAGCACTCAATTTTGTTTATCCTAATTTTAATACAAAAGACAATACATTAACATATACCGGAAAAATTAGTAGTAAAATAAAGAAATATCTTTAAAAAATAAAACATAAAGTAGCTTTTTGTACAAATAATACTTTAGGTAGATATATTCAGATCAACTCTAATTTATGGACTAAAAATCTGGGGTATTTGAATTGTAGTTCTAGTGAAAAAGGATATATTGGTCAAACGGGTAGATCCTTTTATAAACGTACAGAAGAGCACAAAATATCACATATTAAACAAAAAATAGATTCTAATGAAAGGCTAGAAATTAATAAGAGGAAAAACCATAATATTTTATTGAACGATGAAATGGACGAAAACGGCTCCCCATTTTCGAATTTTTATGCCTATTGCCTGCTTAGTTTAAGCATAATTTGGTAAAAATTCCAGTATTATTAGCAGTTGGTTTTCGAAAAAGACACAGAGTGTCGAAACAGATGTCAACCAGAAATAAATTAGAGGATATTACGAAGCAAAAGTAGTTTGTTTATTTGTTATACTAGTAGTAATGGATTTCCATCACGTTACGGCTAACTCGATAAATTACCAATAAATCAGTTTTTCCAGCTTAATAAAACTATGTTGAGAGGCTAAGACTCAAATTTTTATCTGATAAAAAAACTTTATTTACTTAGTAGTTCTATTTCTGTTTCGTGCCAGAACTATGTCGATAAATCACAATAAATA
Organism: Kuschelorhynchus macadamiae; assembly: GCA_030620095.1. NCBI lineage: Eukaryota > Metazoa > Arthropoda > Insecta > Coleoptera > Curculionidae > Kuschelorhynchus > Kuschelorhynchus macadamiae. Next base: position 93,351 of record JAUTXW010001052.1, read on the forward strand.
CTATTTAGCTGTGAATTAAACAATTTATATGAGGTAATGACCTAATAAAAATGTCATTATTCTTCATATAAATGGTTAACAGTTATTACCATGCGAATGTGCAAATCATACTTATTTTAAATACTCGTCAGACCATCGATGAACACAGACAATCTTAGACATATTAGATTGTCTGAGACTATCTACTATGTCTAATTAGAGTATTTACAGATATGAAAATAAAAAAAATCTATGTTAATAAGTATTTCTTTTGAAATATATGTAATGAAATTTACTTTTGATTCATTTTCCTGATTTTGCTGATTATAGAATCCTAAAAGAAGTACATTAGAAATGTACTTTGTCAGTCGTCGAAGAAATTACGCAACGCGTTGTCGGGGCGGGCGATTAATATTATTTTTTATGGTGTATTTTGGCGGTTCAAAACCATACTTATTGGCTTATAGAATGGGGCTCTTCAGTGGCGGATCATGGCCTCGGAGGCTCTAGGCTAATTGAAAATTTAGGGTTTCCTACATGATTTTAAAAATACTTAATTTTTAATTTGACAGTTTCTAAACTACACCAGAAAACCTACAACCAAAACGTTGAACTATTATAACGTAGAAAATGAATTACAAAATTAGCACACGTTTTTGAAAACAATATCTTTACACAAAAAAAAAAGAAAATTAAAATACCTTTTCTGCATTTTACCGAGTCGTACTGGCGAATCGTTTTATAATACAAGATGAATCCTGTCCAATGGTCTTCGACAGTGTAGATAAGGTATTTAGTCATTCATCTGACATGTGAATTTATTTTTCGTAAAAGCCATTTTTTCAGCTTCGCAGCTTAAAACAGGTAGTGTCAATGTAATTTTTAAGCACTGTTTACAAGAAGTATCCTCAACACTTTGTGTGTTAAAACTGTTGTGTATTTATCAAATAAACGTTATTATTATTATTATTATTATTAAAGCGCTAACAGAAACATTCTTTTTGAACCATATACCTATGTTCAAGTAATTCTTAAATAGAAAAATTTCACTATACAGCATTTCTTTAATACCAATTTCACTTTCCTCGTAAAAGGGAAGTATTGTAATTGTGAAAAAATAACTTTCCGAGATTTCTCAGATCTTTAGGTTTCAGAGTCCCTAGATGCCGAAAAATATGTTTTCTCAATTCCGTCGTTCTGTCTGTTCACGTCTTAGCTAAAAAAAAACTATTTACCGAATTGACTTTAAATTTTGGTAAAAATTAAGGGTCATATGGGGATGCCTGGTAATATTTTGGTAAAAATCCAATATGGCAAAACGAAATGGTGGCCTAGTGAAATATTAAAAAAAGTTATTACTAAAAAACTAAAAGTTATTACTAAAAAACTACTTATCTAATTTATATCAAATTTCACACAAAATGAAGTATTATGTAGGAATCAACCGGTAAAATTTTGATATGAATCCAAGATGGCAGATTAAAATGCCGACTTAAAATAATATTTAAAAATTAGGCCTATTTATTTAATGGACTGATTTCAAATTGTGTCCCATAACTTATTGTGGTATAGAGATTAATTAGTGAAACTGTGGTACTAATTTAATATGGCGATCAAATATAATATTTTGTAGACGTGAAAAAAAAAACACTCTTTCAGGTTTTACTTATTGTCACGTTTTAGTGTCCCTAGGTCTCAAGAAAATATTTTTATGAATTCCGTCGTCCGTGTGTCTGATCTGTCTGTCAGTTCGCAGCGAAGCTTAAAAACTACTCACCAGGGTGACTTGAAATTCGTAGGCAAAAATTAAGGGTCATATGGGTATGGCCTGATAATATTTTAATATGAATATATGGTAATATTTTAATATGAATATAAGACAACAAAAGAAAATGGCGGCCTGTAAAGGAATTAAAAATCGGACTGAAAAAACTACTCATTAGATTAATTTCAAATTTTGTGCAAGCTTTAAGAGTGATATAGAATTAAACTGGTAAAATTGTGGTATGAATTCAAGATGGCGGAACAAAATGACGGCCAAATAGTTTTGTAAAAGTAAACGTAAAAAGTCTGATTCAATTGACTTTAAATTTGGGGAAAATTTAAATGCGGTATAGGGGTAAACTGGTACGAATTCAACCTAACCTAACAAAACGGCAGTGTGTGTCAATGTTAAAACTACTTATTGAATTTATTTTAAATTATGTCCGAGAATCATGTGTAAGATAGGTATAAACTGGTAAAATATTAGGAATCCAGTATGTTGGAACAAAATGGCGGCCAATAAAAATATTTGAAAAGATAATATATATGTATTACTAAATGACTTTGTAGTTAACTAAATTGGGTCACACTTTACTATTCTTAATGAAAGGAAATATTCATAACTAAAAAAGTTCTGGGTAAAGGAAATTTACCGATTTTAATAGATATACATTACTGATGTTAGTAATGCGATACGATAACTGTATCTTTTTTGCCCACACCTACAAAATATTTAAATAAATAATAAATAAATATAAATAAATGCTTTATTGTCAAAAAAAATTTTACAATTTTGTGGACAAAGCTGTTGTAAAAAAATAGTTTACAAACATCAAAATTAGCAAACAAAACAAAACAAAAACACATCATAAATATTATAGAAAAATAATATTTAAATCAGGAATTTAGAATATTAATATTATAGAATCCTAAAAGAAGTACATTAGAAATGTACTTTGTCAGTCGTCGAAGAAATTACGCAACGCGTTGTCGGGGCGGGCGATTAATATTATTTTTTATGGTGTATTTTGGCGGTTCAAAACCATACTGTCGGGTTTGCTCGTTAAGTCATTTTGGCAAATATTCATGCCTTTAGCATTGTTTTTATGGTTTAGATTATTGAATCCGGCCCTCTACCAGCTCCAATCTGGCCCGCGAGAGACTCAGAAATTTCGAATTTTCAAAAACGCGCAAAAAACTTAAAGATTTAGCACACATAGTTTATTTGTCATTACTGTCAACCAACCTAAAATTGTATTCTTCAAAATCATAAAGACTAAAATCGTAAAAAAAAATTATTAAGCGTACGCAGTGAAACGCCACTGACTCGATCAGAATTAGTCGTTAAAAAAGACAGATTAACATTCTGGAAGCCGTCCGATGACCTTGAAGCGCTCCCAGCGATGCGTTATGAATAACAATCGGCTCTGAGCGCTCGCATCGCATATTCTCGTACGATCAGGACTCTCGATTCGAGAGTCATCTAGTTGCATATTGCGGGTAATATATAAACCGCTCAGCACACGTGTCAACTCATTACTTCTTAACACCTGATAATAAAAGACCCAGGAAATATTCAAACAAATTCAGCTCAGAAGAAAAAAAGTCTATCAAGTGGACACAGAATGTCATCAATATCTAAACAAATGAACTGATGAATACTTTTTCATCATGCACAGTGGTAAACCTACGTGCTTGTTTCTACAATTTCTGTTTTAAAAGAATACAACATGAAGCAGCATTACTCCAGCAAGCATTTCGCTCAATATAATTTATTTACGGGCCAGTTAAAAAAGGATTAAATTAAAATTAGGGAAACAGCAACAAATGTTCCATTCACAAAGATCAAATCTAGACAGTATTGTTAAAGCTGGTTTCAGTTCCATAATAGTGAAGACATTTCTGATGGAGAGTTAAAGAGTGCCTAGTAGATGTTGCAGAACTTTTGTGCCAAGAAAAAAAGGAAGAGTTTGAGAAAGTGAGCTTATCGCGACGACTGTTGTTCGACGTATAGATATGATGGCTAGTGATATCAAAAAAACATTGACTGATAGATGGGCTGGTTTTCAAGCATTTTCGATTGCTTTGGATGAGAGTATCGATTTATCTGACACAGCCCAGTTAGATATTTTTATACGGTGTTGATGAAGAATTTGTAGTAACAGATAAATTACCCAGTACAAGGGACCACTACTGGAAAAGATATTTTTGTCGAGGTGCAAAGTAATATTGAGGAATATAGTTTGCAGTGGTGTAAATTAGTTGGAGTGTGTACATATGGTGTGCCTTCAATGGTCGGTTCACGAAATGGTTTTAACGGAATTCTGAAGGAAAGAGCAACTGCTATGAATGTGTAAGAATGTTATTTAATAATTCTGCATTGTACTATTCACGAACAAAACTTGTGTTCTAAGTTCATTCGGCCGAAGAAAGTTATGGATGTGGTAGTAAGTACCATCAAATTCATTAGATCGCGCGGTCTTAACCATCGTTCGTTTAAAACATTTTTGGATGAACTCTCTTCAGAACACGATGATGTGACATAATATTGTAATATATAATATAAGTAAGGTGGCTAAGAAAAAGTAAAATGCTAATAAGATTTTACGAAAAATAGTTGATTTTATGGAAATGAAAGAGAAAACATTGCCGCAAATATGTGATCCAATACGGCTTTGTGACTTGGCATTCCTGTGGCATCACAGGACACTTAGACGACTTGAACTTGAAGCTTCAATAACAAGGACAATTGGTAAATCAGTTGTATAGTAATCTTAAGGCTTTTCAAAACAAAATTCGTTTGTGGGAAACACAAATGAGAAGTAAAAACTATTTTTATTTTTTAACATTATCCAGTCACAAAAACATTGAATACAGTCGCTATACTGAAGAACTGAAACTACTGTCAGAGTAATGCACTGATCGGTTTTTCCGATTTTAAGAATATGGATAGCATTTTCAATATTTTTGCAAATCGTTGTGTAATGTGGAAGATGCTCTGCTTCACCTATAAATGAAGTTGATCGAGCTTCAAGAAGACTCATATTTGAAGTCTAATTTTGATGATGTGGAACTAGGCGAATTTTATAGAACATACCTTTTCGAAGAAAAGTATCCCCAGCTGAGAGTTTTCCGAGGAGTTTTCACACAAAAAATAATTTGTACATTCGGTAGCACGTATAAATGTGAGCAGCTTTTTTCAATCAAGAAAAATAATAAAAGTAAGCATCGTACTCGGCTTACAGATGTTAATTTAAAAAATAGTTTGCTCCTATAATGATCATCTTGTTTTTCAGCTTAATTAATTTTCATTTGATTTTTCTATCTGTTTTTGTTAATTTGTTTTTTATATGTTTGATTATACCATTATAATTAATAATTAAAAAAATGTGGCTATATTTACCTATCCACATATATTAAAAAAAATAATGGGGGTTTTACAAACTGCACCAATGCAATGTAGCGGCCATCAACGTGGACACTATTCTGCAAAGTAGATACCAAGCTAGGTGTGGTGCGGGGTGGCGTGCAATGTGCGGTGCGTTGTTATAGACATACCCTTATGCCATCTATTACGTAAATTCAATTATTCAATTTTTTGGGACTGAAATCAGATTAAAACAGCTTTCAAAAATGTGCTAATTTAATTGTTTTATTCAAAACTTGAAATCTTCTATAACGAAAAATACATAAAAAAGATGTTTTTAGTCTTCTAGTGATCTGGGCTAAATATGAAATTTGTATTTTAGGGGATGGGGACTTTAAAGAGATCTACTCTGTATTAAACAAAATATATATTTTTAACAAACAAAACTATTACCGGAAATAACTTGCTTTTTTCTTTCCATAATAGTCGACAATCTGTATAATACTTAACAGTTCTAAATTAATTTTAAATAGCTAGAATATCTTTTATTCCTCACAAATACTTATCAATATTTTTGCAGTGTTTTTACCTTTTTCACAGATCAGATGGATTGATAATATACCTTGAATCTACTTAAGGTTTAAGCAAAATCCAAAATAATTTTTTCAGCAAACTTATATTGTTAAACACATTTTTATACCATACCTTAACATGAAATTATTCTTCTATAAACTAACAAAAAAAGTTATCGTCAACTTTGTGACATGCCTCGAAAAGAAAACGTGTAAGCAACACCCTCAGGATAGTTCAATATACGGCCGTGTAAAAATAGATCAAAGTTTTAAGAGTTTTCGCAAAAGAATAACAATTACATTCAATATAGAAGTTAAGTACGCTCGCATACCGTTACCGACACACGACTGTACTACCCAAAATTAATAAATAATCTGTTAAAATATTAATTTAAAACGACAATCCAGGTACATGGCGTTTGTTTTATTTATTAGTTATTGGGCCATGCCTTATACAAGATAGCAAGAGAGTTACTAAAATAGTTGTTGAGAAATATGTACCGTATTAAGTGTAAACATTTATATATACTTTTATCTAATCGCGTTTTTTTGTTTTTTTAATGTCTATTCTAAATTTCTAAAGATAATTTAATAAGAATTGGTACACAGATTACCCTTTGTAGGATGTATAAAAGAGTTTTATTGACATTTGGAACAATCTCTAGGGTGATTTTTTTTGGATCACAGTCACGATTCATTTTAATGCCCCAAACTTTTCTATGCGATGACACTAAAATTACTTGGCCGCATCGTCAAATTATCCATTTTCTTAGAAGTCATTTTTTCCTCATGCAGTTTTTTGATATGCGACACTGCTTAAGTGTATTTAGCAAAATACTATTCCTTGCAAATGAAATTTCAGTACAAAAACCTTTAATATAAATATAATCTGAAATTCTAGATGTTAGGCTTTTTTTCCTTCAATTTGCCATGGACGAATGCTCCAAATAGTGATGAATATCGATATAGTGCAAGAGACAAGAACGTTTCCAAGTGAAGCGGCAAATTTGGCAAAGCTACTAAGTTGGACCATCATAGCCACATAACAAAGCTTAACGCGCTAAAATGGGTTATGATACCAAAAAATTAGCACCCTGTAGATTGTTGCAAATGCCCTTATTACTGTTATATAGATACTACTGTAAGTAATATGCGTTCAAATTTTCATTCCATTATCTTTAAAAATGAAGAGCTTGAATTAAAAAGAAACTTAAAAAATGCGTATTGCGTCTATTTTGAAAAATAGGCCTCTTTGGACAAAATTTTATACACTCCCCACGAATAAATTCCGGTCAAGGATAGTTTTAGTTAATTTGACAGCCCTGTAACTTTTTCAATTGTTTTCTGATTTTGATAAAATTTTAGCGGAGTATGATGCCTTGATTATTATACAGGAAGAATTGAAATTTACGTTGTTCACTTAATTTCTTAAGGCCCCGTAGAACAACTGTGCAGTAAAATTTAGATTCATTATGAGCAGGTTTGAAAGGCGACCTTTTCTTAACAAAATGTATTTTTGTTAAAGTTTTGTATTTTTTTCAACTTTATTAACAAATTCAGGATAGCTTATCGAATAGCCTTTGGTGGCTTAGTTACGCTAAGAGCATTGTTTTTAAAGTGCCGCTATACTGTTATTGCCAATTACACAATTTTCAAAATTTGGCGTCACACGTGTATTGTTCAGCAGAAGATGAGACTGAAGAAGATGTTGCACTGAATGACGATGGTCGCAGTTTACGGCATATTGCGGAATTCTTAGGAGAAGTTAAAAATACTATACATGATGCGATTAACCGATTTCGCCAGTCTAGTAAGTATACACGACGTCAGGGAGACCACGTGTTACCAATAGACGTGATAACTATTTTATAAATCTAACAATTTTATGTGACCTTAGCATACATTCTACCGTAGGTAGACTTCAAGATGCACATGGTACCGTAGCATCTGCACGAACCATGCAAAGAAAGTTACTAGAAGAGGGATTGAGTTCTAGAAAACCCGCTGCATGACCTCGTTTTCTTATAGCCCAGCGCAGAGGGCGTTTAGATTTTGCTTCACAATACAGAAACTTGGGGATATAAGAGTGGGCAAATGTATTATTCACAGAGGAATCCAGCGGACGTAAACGTGTCTGTACGAGGCTAGGTGAACGATTTGTGCAATGCTGCACATCTCATGTTATGGTTAATAGATGTGTTCGCAATAGAAACGTAAAAAAGTTGCCGGAGTTGCGAACAACTCTTCTCAAATAATGGCAAAATATTCCTTAAGAAAGCATTGCAAAATTGCATGCCACGTCGCATGATAGAAGTGATAGGAGCACGAGGTGGTATTACGCGCTATTGATTTTTGACGTATATTTAGTTTAGATATTTGATGTTTGGTTTACAAAGCCCCAATATCTTAATATTGTGATAATTCTGAATTTGTTGATAAAGTTGAAAAAATAAAATACTTTGTTTAAATATTTGAATCTTCTCATAAAAAACAGATACTCACTGGATTCAACAAAACATTTGGTTAAGAAAAGGTCACCCTTTAAACCAAACGATAATGAAGCTAAAATTTCCCACACAATTTTTCTACGGGGCTTTAAGCAATTAAGAGGAGAAAAGTAAGTTTTAATTCTTGTATAATGATCAAGCCATCAGTATTTTTTGAGAAGTGATGCCCAGGGTGACATTCCGAAACATAGATGTACATTCAGCTAAAATATCATCGAAATTGAAAAATAATTGAAAAAGTGATAGGGCTATCAAATTGACTAAAAATACCCTTGTTGCATCCCGAATGTTCGGTACTTATTTAAGTAGCAATTTTGGAACTTAAATTCCAAAATTATATAAACCGAACTACTGACAAAAAGTAATAAAATATGTATTAAAATAAATCACAAAAAAAATTTGACGGCTTAGAATCCATTCTAGAAGATATACTGACTACCTCTCTAAAGAGAAGAAAACCGGATAGCATATTTATTATTAACTTTCTTGTAAATGCTATGATTATGTTTAAAAAAAAACTTTAAACATATTCTTATTTCATTGTTGATTACGATATGCGGGCATTTAAAGATGAAATAAATGAATTAGACCCCGCTTGCCGGGTCAATACTGAAATAAGACAGCTTCTATAACAAAATTTTAATTTTTTTAAGAGGATTTTACTTATATAGAATACTAAATTCGCTGTCTTCATTTCTCCTTTTTCATCAGCTAGTCAGTATATTTCCCATACTGATTCCGAGCAATAAGATTTTTCTGTTTTCTTTATAATCAATTTGTATAAAGTAGATTTTTTTTTAGGAAAAATGCATAGTGACGATTTTTTTTAATTTAAAATACATCGTAACATGTACCTATTAGTTTCTAGTTTTTATTAAGTAGAAATAAGAAGGTATATGCTAAAACTCTCTATAATAGTATATACCACTCACGTAACATATAAGGGATAAGATATCTAGAGAGAGATGTCTATCAGTATAGGGGAGATAGGAAAGTATATTAACCCTGATCACTTTCTTCTAAAAGGGTTGGCCCAGTCGAGCTAAAATCCAAGGTGAATCCAGGATAAGTAGGTTGAAGCAGGTGAATATGAGTTGTACTTTATTAAATGTTGTGAATATTGATTACTTTTCTTTCTTTATTTCGAATAATAGTGTACTTTCTATAAGTAATTTATATTTTATATCTAATTCGTATCCTGATTTTGAGTCTAAGGATTAGCATCCTTATTAACAGACGTTTCCGGATATAAAGAAAAGAAATGTGAAAAAAAATAGTACCTAAATTCCAAAATTGTATAAATTTAAAAAGTTTTAATAATAGCAAAAGATAATTAAATTTAATAAATATGGATACTCGCACCTTAATCTGCATTTGTTCCAGAGACAAGCGTAAGACATCGGTGAGAACTCTCTGTGACGTTTAGGACCATTAAATCTGGTCGCTCTTCAAGGACTTAATGCTATAGCAGGGACAAGTAAAGGGAATTCGAAAATGTTCTAAAACATCTCCATATATGCTCAAGTTGTTAGCTTCTTTAGGTATAGACGAAGCTATAGATGATTTAAGTTTTAAAGAGATTGAATCTTTTATTGGCTCTGTATAAATTTCCACCTATAAAAAATAAATTAACTAGCCGATCTAAGGTGGTAAATCTTCAAAACTAGTATTTTATTAGTCCTAGCCATGGTAGGAGCTTTGAAAGCAGCAGTAAAAAACTCGATCTACTGCTAGCAATTATGGATGGCTACTTAATGAAAAATCAGGATCCTTGTAAAATATTCTTTTAATTAGAAGAAATTCTGTTCCATTAACGAATGTGACCGAAAAATCAGTGTTTTTATAAAATCTTAACTACTACTTTACCGAGCCATATTGATAATAAAAAAAGCTCAATTTTTTTTCTATTATGTAACCAAGTAAATATTTTATGACAATCTTATAACAGAGTGTCCTAAAATGAATGGCGTACACATGCCTCAAATACTTTTAGTTCATTACTGAATGTTCTGAAAAAAAAATACACGACGGTACGCTAATCTTTGTAAGAGATGACGATCACCAGTAGGTAAGCGACATGCCCTGAGATAATATGTTTGCTAACAAAGTGCACTAAAACTATTTTGCCATTAAATTTGAAACATAAATTTCTCTTGCGTAATAACGTATAACACTGAATATTTTTTCAATAATTGTGTGATTGTATTAATTCTACTTACTGACAGTTACCTCTCCTAACTGTCAATAGCCCAATATGAAACTAGGATTTGTATTGTGTATCGTTTGAACCTACTAGATTTGGACTGAAGACGGAAAATATTATCATCCACAAAAACAGATTATGTAAAAAATAATAATGGCTACACTCTTGTTAATTCTCACCTAGCTTAAACGACCACATAGCTTTAAATTATGACATCTCATACCGCTGTGACAAAACTGAGAATCTATGCTACAATTTTGGCACAACAGGAAATACTTGTTGGTCTTTATGTTAAATAAATAAATAACAAACCAAATTATTTCACAATCGTATTATCATATAAAGAAAATGATATTTTTCAGATAATTCCCTATGTATAATGCAATCATTGTAAGAGAATGTCTGGAAAAGAATAATATTTAAACAATGCTGTGGCCCGCAATGAGTTCCGACATTAATGTTATTAACAATGTGTGGGACTGTTAACCATAAAAACTTTACTCTAATAACTTTTGTCCTAGAAGAAGAAGAAATGACCTCATAACTGCGATAGGAAATATCTGAAGAACTGAGCAATGATCCAGATTTAATTAGAAATATTTATTTATCAGTATCTCGTTAATCTGCTCAAATTTTGGAAAAGGATGAGTCCATGACTAAATATTAAGAGCCTACTTCACAAGTTTTGTTATTTATTTTTAGTTTATTTTTATTATTTGTTACTATAAAATTCTTACTTAAATAAATATATTTGACTACTGTATTTTAGTATACTAGTTTCAAATATCATATTTGTTATCCAATAGAATAAAAAAGTTTAATTATGTTTTCTAGATGAGTGGTATGCCTCAAAAAGCTGTAACGGAATTACCCAAATCCGATATAAAGAAGTTTTTTAATAAGATTGTGGGAAACACAGTCAAAGGCCTTACCCATGTCGCACGAAATTAAGTCTAGTTGCTCTCCATTTTTAAAACCATCGACTATGGCATGCATGATCTGAATAACCGCCTGCACCGTAGATCTCCCCCCTAAAATCATATTGAAACACATCCAACAATTTGTTGCACTCACAGAAATTTAATTATAATAAATTCAAATACCTTGTCAAAGATCAGCACAATAGAGATAGGCCGGTAATCACTAGCAGAATTTAGATTGCATTTTTGAAAGCAGACACTATACCTCGATCTATACACATAGTAAATGAAAATGTTAACAGTTTAATTATTACTACTGATATATGTTTTAATATAATTTAAATCGATTATATATTATAAGAATTTGAATTTTTAAGTGACTCTATAGCATCCCAGATATTAGTTTCGCTAATTAGTAAAAATAGCAAAGATCTAGAGTCTAATGGAACGAAACCTAATAGGTTTTTGTTATAAAACGGAGTCAACTGACCAATCATGGCCAGAATCTTTAATTCGTTTTCTTCCTAAATTTATGACAATCCAATCGATCTTTGGGTAGTTCCTGGAACTGCTAATATAATTGCTATAGACGTGTTTTTTAGCTTCTACTACATACTTCTTATAATCTTTACGCAGAGCTTAAAACAGACTTACTTGCACCGTTATCGGTCACATCACTAATAAATTTTATGGTAGATAATGTTTCCCATTTTTCTTTCAGCTTCGGTAAACCAGTGGACTGGGGATCTGCCCGACTTTACAGTTTTAATATGAAGATATTTGTTAATATGCCTCTGAGAATTCTCTGCTGAGAAAGTGGTCATAAACTCTACATTATTCGATTCATAGAACTGAAGCCAGCTTAGGGACTCTAGGTTTTGAATAATTTTACTTATAGATATATCGGTAATTTTTCTTATTTTTAAAATATCGACCTTTGATCATAAATTAAGTTTCAATTCAAGTACCAAATATCCACATAAATACGAATTAATGACGCCTGATACAAAACAATGACTATGCATATCAGTTAATATGTTGTCTATGCAGCAGGAATATCTGTAACTTTAGTGCATTCGGATCTAATAGCCCTTATTCAAAATGTAAGTTAGATTAAGAATAGTATAAAAAATTAATATAAAAGTCGCAAGTATTATTATTTTGTCATACCTATCAATTAAACATGAAGCAGTTCATCCAGTAATCACAGGAATGTACTAACACAGCCAACACTGAATCTGTAAAATGTTAAAATTAAAATCTTACCACGACAGATCTCTACGGCACAAAATTCGGCGTCGAGTTCCCTCCAATGGGATCCAACATCTGTAGAGCTGTATTCAATATTCTTTCGAATTTGATGGATGTGAGCAGATTTAGTAATCGCCGACACTAATTGATAGTTATTTAGAGAAACACAACTCAAAATATCTTTTCTACACTAATATCTACTGACACCTATCACATCGTAGTTGTTTTCTGATGCAAATAATAAAAGTTTTAAAGTTCTTAATTACGTTACATTCGATTTTTTGTGTGAAAGTGAAAAAAAATTTCAATTTTTATACCAGACGACCAAATGTTAGAATCCATAATGTTACCTGCATGATTCTCAAATACACTAACTTAACTAAATAAAGAATATTAGCTTAGGTATTTTAATTTTAATTTTTGACATATTACCTCGGGAAATATAGTACTTAAGTATGTTTTTAAATCTTGTTCCGTGCAGAATGGGTCTAATCTAGTAACATAGAAATGTACAGCGTTGGGATAACTTTCAATTTGCAATTTAAGCCGGTCCCTAGAATTGGTTTCCATTGAATTTTCTAAGGGCCCACAACCGACCAAGATGAAAAGTCACGGTTTTCAGCCGGCGTGACTAAAGCACTAATAACTTGTTGCGATTTTTCTTCTAGTACTGCGCTAGCAAACTGCTGATGCCAAATGTGTGTGTCTTGGAGTCTTTTTTATGTTTGCTAAGATGTTCATGAAGTTTAGTTCTAAATCTTTATTTATTATAATTTCAACTATATAAATGTTTAAGAATTCTGCCACAGAAGCGTATTAAATTTCTAGAGCTGTAACTTAACATTGTTTTTGAAGATTAGATTGGCAAGAACAAATTTATAAAGGAAAAAAATATTTTGCGTTATTGCCATTACAAAACTATTAATGGATCTTTACTATTCTTCCATTTACAATCACTTAGCATATCATGTATTTCTTTAAGAAGGTGCCAGTAATGTGGGACTAAACAAGAAGAGACACCAAAACGATATAAGAAAACATAGAATTGCATCTAATGAATACTAACTTTCAAAACCCCTTTTAAGGTGGGAGGTGGCTCACAAAACAAAGTAAAAATGCGCATGTCATATAGCATGTCAACAAAATAAAAAAGTTTAAAAAGGAATTTAAAACTAAGTAGCTACCTAAAACACATCAATAAGTAGCCGAATTTTACCATGGCAATTTAAATGTAAATCATTAAATATGTAATGTTACGACTCTTATTTTTTTTTTGTACATATATATTTTTAAATGCTTTTAGGCAATTTTTTCTGACATATACAGGGTGTTTCTTTATATTTTGCTCACCCCCTATTTACTTACAGATATAGAAAAACTTTAAATGTTGAAGTTATAGAGTTTTACCTGAACCGCTAAGGCTTTTTATCAGAAGAAATAAACGAACATCGCAAATCTGTTTGTTTTTTTTTTAATAGAGTATTTTATGTATTCGTTTTTTATTGGAATCCTCTAAGATGCACATAATGCTGACAGATTATTTTAGTTTATTTACACTAGTATAGTTTTATTTTTCAAATAAAGCATATATTTCCGACACACCCGTTTGGTAAAATCCTACATAGTCACCTCTAAGGTATGTCAATTGTGCCTGTAAAACCAGACTACCTGCGCTTAATTAAGCTAACTGCCATACTTATTAGAGATGATTTTGAAGGTGTTAGCGGATAGCAAAATATCCTAAGATATTCCCCACGAGTTTCAAAAATATTCGCTTCATTTGTTTGATTCATTGAAGATCCCATAGATAAGAAATAAAAATAAAAGTTTAGTTTTGGTAATAACAACTAATCAATCATCATTACCTGCAGGTCACACCACTTTTCTAGATACTCCTATTTTTTTCTATGATGCTAAATATTAAATGAACGGTTACAGTGAATATATGATAGGTATATATTGATCAGATGATAAATGGTCCTGTCGGTTCAGGCAAAACCATACAACGTTTTTTTTTAATCTCGAAAAGTAAAAGCTGGAGAGGGGCAGAAAGTATAAAGAGATACCATATACATCTGTTGATACTGACTTCTGTATGAATAAAATATTTCATTAATATCAGTTTACTAATAAAATAAATGATTATAATTATCATTCTTTTTCTTATTATTTAAATCGCTTTTTGTCATACATAATATTTTACTCCTTGTTTCTTAATATTTTTTGTTATTTTACTTTAGAAATAACAAAAAGCAATAAACTACATTTCTATATTTTATAGATTTAGTATTTTAGATGAAAACTAGAAAATACATTATTATTAAAATATGCATACCCATGACATGTTTACGGTAGTCCAGCACCGGGAGCTTTAGATAATTAAGGAAAGATATAATTAACATGAACATATTATGATGATATCCTTTTATTGTTCCGGGGGTCTGGACCCCCCTGAGTTATTTTGTTACAATAAAGAAAGGTATAAGCTTGTGATATGCTAGTTATTTATTTATATATGAAGTGATGACTTTCATTTTTTTTATTCAACAACAAAAATTATGATATCGAATCCTAAATACTCCATTGTGAATAACCATAAAGCATGTCACTGAAAATGCAACACTGTGATTCTTTCCCTAAAGTGCTATAGAAACAATGTGCAATAGGTCAAGTTATCTTCCTTAAAAACGAGAAAATGTACGATATTGAAAAAAAAACAGAATGCCAACAAGTGCGTTGCAGCTTTCACACGTACGTGTTATGAAATTTTTGAAAAAAATTATTACATTTACTTAATATTTGAAAACTTACATCAAAACTTCTGATGTGCCTTGTACATATTTCCAGTTATATCACATTTCAATTACAACAACCTAATAGCCCCATTATTTGTTGATATTATGTTTTTTGATCGCTCTGATTTTTCCCTTCTTAAGGAAAATAGCTTGATTTATAGCCCTTTGTGTTTTTATTGCACCTTATAAAATAATTAAAGGTGTTGTATTTTCAATGACACACAGTATATATATATATATATATATATATATATATATATATATATATATGTATATATATATATGATCTGACTTTCTATCCAGTGTATAAAAACAATTAAAATTACAGCGTGATAACGTCTATTAAATGACCCTCGTATCAAGGTCCGTCTATTAATCAGATTCAGACGAATCAAAACAAAAGTGATTCCCGTAACCGCAGGGTGATGGGGCGTTTCTAAAACTATGCATCAACTCTTTACAGGTAACATTAGAATTAATGAAAATCATTAATTATAGCACGAACCAAGCTAAAATAAGACAACAGATAAGGGTTGTTTCAGGCGTTAATATATGGTAAATACTTGCATTGATAGGGCGGAAAATTTCATAAAGAAATATTGGACATATCTATTAAACAAACAGTAATAAGGTTTTTTGAAAGTGGTAGATTATATACGGTTATGGAAAGTACTTACTAGTCGGACTTGCATTATTTTTGTTGTTGATTTTTTTCGCAATGGGGGAGCAAAGCGGGCAAATACCCCCCTAGAGTTTTTAACCCAAGCAAAGTGTCTGAAAGTAAAAATTATTTTATGAGGCACTACAACGATGATATAAGTGTGCATTTTTATAATCATTGTTGCCAAGCTTCATGACGGTATTGTGGTGTTAACAAACAAAAAGCGACGACTTTTTTTTGCCAAATATAAATGCTTGCTCTCTCCCCCAAAAAAGCATTTTAAATACGCCACTGCAATGCATTTAATGCAGTATTTTTAGCAAACGAATTGTGCTGCATAACGATTAGAGTTACTACATCAGTTGAAACGTTGTGACACAGCATTAAAGATAATGCAAGTCTGACAGTAAGTTCTTTTAATAAACAGTAATAAGGTTTTTTAATAAAATTTAATATGAGCTGCTGGATCCCTATTTTTTAAAACAATTTAATATTCATTATAAAGCAATATAAAACAGTAGTAGTATATGACCGATAATCAGTAATGTTTTGGTACTGTCTACTATAGTAAATCGCCGATTAGTAACAGCTGATTTAAAAGTTTTACCTTTTAAGTCAGATGGTAGCAAGGTTAAGATTTATTTGTCTAGTTCGATTTGGGTACGTTCAAAATTTAAGAAAAATCGAAAAATTTCTTTACTCGGAACTTCCCTGGTTATGATTTTTTTCTATTTGTTAGGAATAGTGAAGTGTGACCCAATTTAGTTTTAGTACGTAGTCATAGTATATATGTATTACATATACTGTGTTTTCATTTTTATTTGTTCCATCATATTGGATTCCTACCAATATTTTACCATTTTCTTTCTACCTATGTCACACTTGAGTTTTGGGCACAATAAAATAAATTCATTAAGTAGTTTTTACATTGGCACATACCGCCATTTTGCTACGTCATGTTGAATTCGTACCAGTTTATCCCAGTTTTAAATTTTTAAAAATTCTTTTGAGCCGCCATTTTGTTTCGCAATCTTAAATTGAAACCCATATTATCAGTCTTTACCTACTCCGTTGTGCCACAGATACTTCCCAGATATTAAGTTTCTATTTGGTTTTCGTTAACCATCCTCTTTTTGTTATGTTAAAGTAGTGTATTATTTGGGGTTAGGTTCCTACTGGAACCTAACTTTTTTAAAAAACTTTATTCTTGCATTTAGTCGTTACCTACTCCGTTGGTCTGCAGATATTTCCTAACCCCAAATAAGACACCACTTTAACAACAAGAATATCGTTAACGAAAACTGTTTAGAAACTTAATATCCGGGAAATATCTGCGAACTAAGGGAGGAGGTAAAGACTGACAATATGGGTTTCATGCAGGATATAAAATCTTAGTTTTAGTTTTTTTACTGGATCCTAACCCCAAATAATACACCACTCTAATATAAAACCGTTAACGAAAACTATTTAGAAACTTAATATCTGGAAAATATCTGCGGACCAGGTAATAGGTAAAGACTGATAGTGGGTATCATGCAGGATATAAAATTTATGTGTCCTGAGGATACAACAATAAAGTTGCGAAACGTCTACATTTTTTTAAAATCGTTTTTAAAAAAGTCTTTTGTTTCTTTACTGGACCCCAACCCCAAATAATACACCACTCTAACATAATAACAAGAGGATCATTAACGAAGACCATAGAAACATAATATCTGGGGTTCATGCAGGATATAGAAACTATATATGTATCTTGAGGATGCAACAATAAAGTTGCGAAACGTCCACTATTTTAAAAAAAAAACTTTTACTTTTTATATAATACACCACTGTAACATAAGAAGAAGAGGTTTGTTAACGAAAACCATTTAGAAACTTAATACCCAGGAAATATCAGTGGACCAGCGAAGTAGGTAAAAAGACTGATATATGGGTTTCATGTAGGATAGAGGATCTATATATGGGTCCTGAGGATGCACAAATTAAGTTCCGAAACGTCGACATATTAAAAAAAAACCTTTTTTTTTTTTTTAGTGGATCTTAACCCCAAATAAAACGCCATTTTAACAAAAAAACTTTTAACATTATTCAGCAATATTGGATTTTTACCAAAATATTACCAGGTCATCCCTATATGACCCTTAATTTTTGGTCAAAGTTTGAAGTCAATCGGGTAAGTAATATTTAAGCTATGTCGCGAACTGACAGATAGACAGGACGACGAAATTGATAAAACATGTTTTTTTGGCATCTAGGGACGCTAAAACGTGAATTAGTAACACAGTTTCACTAGTTGAGCCCTATACCATAATTAGTTATGGCACACAATATGAAATCATTAAGTAGTTTTTTGATTTTTCTTTTGTTCTGTCATCTTGTAGTCTACTTGATGTTTATGCAAAATTTTAAATAAATTCAACAAGTAGCTTTTTCATAATATTTTTTAACGCCATTTTGTTTTTGTTATACTCGATTTTTACCTAAATATTCATATCATCCCCATATGACTTAATTTTTCATCAAAATTTCAAGTCAATCGGATAGGCATAGCTTAAAAACTTTAAGCTATGCCGCGAACTGTCAGACAGACCGACAGACGGGTCGACGGAATTGATGAAACATATTTTTTGGCATCTAGGAATGCTAAAACGAGAAGGTATGTAAAAGCTGAGAGGATGATTTTTTTCACGATTTCAAAAATTTTATTTGGCTGCCATTTTGTTTCGCCATCTTGAATTAGTACCACTATTTTACTAATTGATCCCTATACCATAATTACTTATGGCACACAATTTATAATCAAACCATTAAGCAGTTTTTTAGGCTGAATTTTTAAATATTTTATTAAGCTGCCATTTTGTTCCGCCATCTTGGATTGGTACCAAAATGTTACCAGTCGATTCCAATATAATACTTAATGTTTTGATCTTTTTAACATTTCACTAAGCCGCCATTCTGTTTCGTCATATTGGATTTTTACCAAAATCTTAGCAGACTATCTCCAAATGATCCTTAATTTTTGACCAAAATTTGAAGTCAATCGGGTAAGTAGTCTTTGAGGTATGCCGTGAACTGACAGACCGATAAACAGACAGAAAGACAGACAGACGGACCGCCGCAGTTAATAAAACATGTTTTTTTGGCATCTAGCGACGCTAAAACATAAAGATGTGTAAAAGTGAGAGGGTGACTTTTTCACGATTACAAACATTTTATTTGGTAGCCATTTTGTTCGACCATCTAGAATTAGTACCACTATTTTACTAGTTGATCTCTATACCATAATTAGTTAAGGCACACAATTTGAAATGAAACCGTTATGCGGCTTTTTCAGGCTGAATTTTTAAATATTGTATCAAGCCGCCATTTCGTTCCGCCATCTTGGATTCGTACCAAAGTGTTACCAGTTGATTCCATTATAATACTTGATGTTTTTATAAAATTTCATTGTCATCATATTGCATTTCACTAAGCCGCCATTTTGTTTCGCCATATTGGATTTTTACCAAAATGTTACCAGGTTATCCCTATATGACCCTTAATTTTTGACGGAAATTTTAAGTCATTCGGGTAAGTAGTTTTTTAGCTACGCTGTGAACAAAAAGACAGACAGACCGACGGAATTGAGAAAACTGTTTTTTGTCATCTAAAGACCTTGGAACGTGAAGATCTGACAAAATGGAGAGTGATTTTTTGACGATTACAATACTTCTCTATAATATTTTATACCTGATAACAAGAGAACCCAAAGGGCTGTAACCTCTAAAATTTGGTCAAATAAATAAATTTTTGATATCAAAAGCTTTTGAAAATCTCTCGAAATAAGGAATTCTAGGTATTCTTTTGATTTGAATCCAAACTTGAGCCCAAGATTAAAAATCTTATAGCCAAAATTTTATTATTATATATTTGTTGTCTTCAGTGAACTTGTGTTAATATGGAGTTTCATTTTAATAAGCTAGTTTGAACAGGAGTAAAAATTTACACACTGAAAAATGAGATTATTTTAACTGAAATAAAAAAGTAGTTTATTTAAAGAAATATTTGTTTGCTATACGCGAAACAAATATCAATTTCAATATTGACCAAGATTTATTTGTATTTATTTTAGAATATTTGTTTGGCCTCAATAAATAATTACTTAATTGTAATAAAATAAGATATAAACAAATACATCGTTTATTTGGTTGAAATAAACATTTATTAAACGCAATTAACCTAGTAGCTATACAACGTTCTGTTAAAGGAAAATGTGCAACACTAAATTCTAAATTTGCGACACTTAAAATAGAAAAATACAAAACACAGGATTTAACTAAAAAAATATCACAAGCAGCAATATTATAAAATTTAAAATTCTGAACCATCTTTAGTCGTATCACTATCATATTCAGATACTGAAAAAATTACTGGATTTATTTGGACATCTAACAGTTTTTCTCGATCCGACCACTCCACGATTATTTTTTCGGTATGTTCTACCACCTTTCTCCAATTGTCCTCTAACATATGATCTAAAGGATCTTGCCATACTTTTAGAACTACTTCTGATGTAAGTCCTGCGCCAACATGTTTTTCATAATAAAATTTTCCGCCGGCCCATATTAGCTCGATGGCATTAAATTGGCAGTGGTAAGGAGGCAAGCGCAAAACCTCATGTCCATGTTCCCTCAAAATGTCATCCACTGAGTAAATCTTTTGTGTTTTTAAAGATTTTGCTATTGAGAGCAGTTCTGCATTTAATACATTTGAAGCGATATTTTGATTTTTTTTAATAACCACTGAAAAATGTCACTTTTTTCCATGATGAATTTGGCTGTTTGTTTCAAATTCTAGAATGATATGACGCATTGTCCAAAACGATTATTAAGGATATGTCTAAATTTACAATAAGCATTTCCTTTAGCCGCTTTTCAAAAGATTCATTACACACTTTTTCCTTTTAACTGATTTAACCGAATTATCTTGCCAGGATTTCGACCAGTTCCCGTTGGGAAAAACCCATGATTCGTCCAAAAAAATAACTTTCCTCAATTTGGAATTTAAATTTTTAACATATTTTCTTAAAAAGATGACTCGCTCACCTGCTATATTTGGTAGCTCACACAAATATCTTCGATTGCAGTCTTTTCTATGCCTAAATCCTAGATGCTTGACTAATTTTGACGAAGATTTAAGCCCAATTTCTAAATCCTACAGTCCCTTAGAGTGTTTTTTAAAACTGGAAGTATTATGTGAACGTTTGATTTGTATAAGTCGTATATTACATTTCTTACTTCCATCTTCATGCACCTGTTTAAATTTTTCAGTTTTCCTGTTTTCTTGTTTTCTTTTTGGCATTTTTAGCTGGAATATTATCGCGTTTTTCTTTAAAAATGCTTTGTACGATTCTTATGTTTAACTTTGGCGCTTCTGATACTCTTCTCTAGACAGACTGTGGATTTATTATGTTACCGTTTTGTGTATATTTTCTTTGCTCCTCTTCGAAATAGTTTACTAAATTTAGCATCATATCTTTCTTTGAGGATTTAAAAAACCCTCAAAACGTTTTTTGCTTTCCATTTTGCTTCAGATTTCACCATAAAGTTCTTTAGCACTGACAATACTTCTATGTGACAACCGAGTTAACAACCATTAGGTTAAATTAAACCAAACAGTGTTTTAAATAAAATTATCTCAAAAATTATTCGATTGATAATTAATGTATTATAATAAAGTTGAACAAAATAAGCTAGACTTGAGGCAATTGTTACTTTTAAACAAATATTTTTTTCGGGGTACCTAGTTATATATTAGTAATTAGATAATCAAATTTTTACTTTGACGTTTTAAACTTATTTATAATTTTATTTTTAACAATTCTAAATCAACCTTTGTCTTAGTAGACATACAAATCCAGATGTTTGATAGCCACTGGAAATTACATTTGGCTCTCTTCCTCAGCAAATAAAATAATATATGACCTTTTCAGTTTTTCTATGGACAATTCAATTTTAAACTGAGATATGTAGGATTGACGAAAATAACAGTAGAAAAGTTTTTCTCTGCTAATACGATATTAGACTGCCGTCGACTGTAGTATGGAGTAAAAATAACTTTAGGATTAAATCGTTGCAAAAAATATAACCTTTAGGATTATCCTATATTCTCTAGTGGGAAAAGTGTGTTCCATTGGGCCTTTTGCACTTACTCTCTAAAAGCATCATTATCTCCAACAGCCATCTAGCTTATTCTCATTAAATAGGTAATGATGACGCCCTTTAACACGTTCAGCCCCGGGTGGCATTTCACTGATGCCTCACTTTATTGAACCCTTAGGACCGCGAGACACCACAATGATGCCACATAGTAAGATTTGATTTCGGACGCCGAGGCATCAAGGCGATTGCACGCTGCCGTGTAAATGTAATGGGAGTTGAAAATATGCGGTCCAAAGGGTACATATATGTTTTGGGAAAATTTTAGAACCTATAAATTTTTTTGCATAGTAAAACACACAATAATGTCTTAGTAGTTTTTTTTTATAAACGATTAAAATTACAGTACAAATAAAAACTAATAAAGATAAATATATTTTAAACATTTTTGGTAGCCAAATGCACTTCAAAAAAGCAAGAAATACAGACACTGGTTTTACAAATGGAACATAGGTATTTTGATCGTGGCGTTTTATTTTGTGCTTCTACCCTACCCAATTCTTGCTTGATTTTTGCGTAGCAAACAACACACCTGTTCTTTTTGCCTTCTATCAAACGATGATTATTATTACCTATTATATTTTCTGTGTCTGTATTCCCAGGGCTATTTAGATGTAATAATTTCATGGCTATTTGTTTTTTGAATTCAGTAATTGAAATTTTTTGGTGGGTAATTTCTTTATAAAGAACAAACGCGTTGACCAATGCAGATCCAAACATCATTTCCATCGCCAGCTTCCTGTACCATTTAGTACCTCTTCTCAAACAGTGGTGGTATGCCTTCATTTGGTCCGATAGGTCTATAAATGCTTTTGATTCATTATAATCGATTATTACAAGGGGTTTTGGGATGGTTTGGCCTCTTTTGAGAATATTTTTTATTTCAGACGTATGTTTAGTGCTGAGCATTAGCACATCCCTTTTATCAAACCATTTCAACATAACGATACCAGTGTTACTTTCTTTTGCGAATACTTGTTACATGTTTTTTTAATTTTTTTTTTGACGACTTCTGAAACAATTCATTTTTCTATTAGATCTAACTGTTCCAACAAGGTAAGTTTTACGTTTTAGCAGTTCGTGAGCCAATGTAACGCTGGTATAATAGTTATCGGTATACAATGTGCGGCCTTTATCTAACAAGCCATTTAATAACAACATTACTACATTGAACGACGCTGTTCCACCTCCTTCGGTATCGTTACCGCAGTAAACTTTGAAGTTATATGTATATCCATTTTGAACACAAAGCTTGTACAACTTAATACCAAATTTATTTCTTTTATTTTTTATGTATTGCTTAAATTTTAGTCTGCCACGAAATGGCACCATGGATTCGTCAATACACACATTGTTTTGTGGAATCAAACATGACTGAAATCTTTCAATGAGTTTTTCTAAGAGCGGTGTTATTTTATTTAGCCTGTCAAAATTGGGATCTTGATTGTTGACACTATTATTATCATTGAAGTGCAACATGGAAAGCAATTGTTCAAAGCGATTTCTCGGCATAACTTTTTTTATGTTCGTTGAAAATAAGAAATTGTCACTCCAATAATCACGCAACTGAGGTGCTGTCAGCAAACCCATCCAAATTATAACACCAAAAAACTTTTCCAGTTCCTGAGCCGAAGTAGGAATCCAACTTTTTGATTTTGATTTCTTTTGATTACCTGCCTTTGCCAGTTTTTGAGTGGCATACAAGTTTGTTTGCTCCACTATGTAAGCTATAATTTCGTCTGTCAAAAATAATTTGAAGAAATCATATGGCTCTTTGTCATAAAGATCATAACACTCCGCTTTAATGCCAGTTCCCTCGAAGTTGAACACAAATTTCTGCAAGTTAGAACCATCCACATCTTGCCATACTAAATTTGAATCATCGGCTAGTTCTTCCATCTCAGAGTCTTGCGTGGCAAATTCGGAGATGACTGCTTCAATTGTATTGCTAACTCAATCATCCTGAAATTAAATATTCAATCAGTTACACAAAAATAAAATACATCGGTTTTACCATGCTTACCTTTTGCAATCCACTTGGTCCAGCACCATCTGCTATACTCGTACTAATTGGATTTATATCATTCTATAAAAAATTACATGCTTGTATTATGGACATGAATACTAATTTTTTGCCTTACCTTATCTTTTTGAATACTTGGCAACGTTGCAGGTAGGTCTATTAGATGTGCTTTCTTGATAGGTCTATTTGGTGTACCATAAATTGTTTTAACTCGTTTTTTAGAAATTGGTTCTTCGCTTGAATCACTCGAGTCATCTGATGTTTGTTCCGATACATCGCTGGGTATATAATCGTCTGAAGAGCCACAGTCATCAAAAGGTTCGAGCTCTTGATCCGAATCTTCATCAGACAAAACCTCATTCCATAGAGCTTCTTTTTTTGATTTTGTTCATAAGAACCCATCATATGAATACAAAAATTCACTATAAAAATCAAATATCTATATAGCGAACTCACAAACAACAAAATTACACAACAGTATCAATGTTTATTGAACTAATAACGATCAATTTCCGACAGCGCGGCGTGCAAACTAACCAATAACAAAATGACACTGCGGTATCGATGTTTACTGAACGAATAACGATCGAAATCAGATGGCGTCGGCGTAGTTGCAAGCTTTTTGAATGAGGCATTGCATTGGGTACACGCGGACTAAATGGGAACATTTCAGCCCTAGGACGGCGTGGCATCAACGCGATGCCTCAAAAAAAATAATGAAAAAAAACTTTAAAAATACCTTTTTCAGCCTATATTAAACATTGCCTACACGTGTATAGACCAAATATACAGTTCTAAAGCAGAAAAAAAACCGGTCCCAAAAAAACATTTTTTTGAATGTTATGCCGGGGCTCAACGTGTTAAACTGACAATAATTTGTCAGCACTCTCCTAGAACGGATTCTATAATTTAAAGACAGCAGAGCACTCTCAGAGTAAATGTAATATAGTCTCCGCTTTATCATCTTCCTTTTAAAGAAAAATGTTTAATTTTCATGATGTGGAGAAATTTTTTTAGCAATCGGTGTCCAGTCAGAATTTCTGTGACAAATCTCCTCGACATTGATTTAAGGTTTCCCAAGGAAACTCTTAGCTATAAGTTTATCTTTTTTTTTTAATCCTATATAGATGTTTTCTTTAACGACTAGTATCATTGCTGTAACTGACAATAGGTAAGGAGCTGGTTTACTGCATCTACACTGCAAATGTCTTTTCATAAAAAAAAATTAAAACATATTTATCTGAAAAGCAACTTCCATGTAATTAGATTAATACATTGTCGTACATATCTAGGACTGATTTTGAACTGATCGTAGATAGTAAAAAAGAACAAAAAGATAATAAAAAGACTACAAATCTTCCCTCAATTTGATAAAAATAATTCATAATAAAAGTTTTATGTAGAAAAATATTAAGAACCCCACAAAAATCTTCTCAAAAAACCATTGAACATTTACTGTCAAAATATGTTTCTCTACACTAACATCTCACACAACTCAAGGTATACTTTTCAACTAGAGGTCATATACCAGGTATTTAAAAAAGAAATTCGAAACATATGCAACAAGTCATAAACAAGATCACTCAGAAAACAATGAAACTTGACAGTTATGCTTACCTCAAAAGTTATTTGAATAAAGTTCAAAGAGCAGCTAATTAACTAGTTTTGTAATAAAAAATTCAAATGCTGTACTATGTGGCTAGAAAGCCGTGAAAGTGCTAAAAATGAAGTGTTTGTGTCGGACTGGATCTAGGAATTTTCAAAGATAAACTAAAGTCTGACGAACGGGTCGAGTTGGGGGCAAAAATATTATTTGCAAATATTAAAGATTCCGACAAGTCGAAGAAACCGGCGAATATATCAACTGTTTCCTGATAGCGCACAAGGCCATATGTTTTGCGTGTTTTGCCACCCGGTCCTTTTAGCCCAACATCCGTGTGTTATAGTATTATTATTATTAATGTGTTTTTGCATTATCTTTAAGGCTATGTTACGTCATCAATTTTACTACGCTATTACTAACTGTACTGGGCGGTGATACAATAAATACTATGTCTCCTACACGTTCGTCCGCTATGTTGAGACCTCCGTTTTGAAATTTTTAATGTCCTTTAAGAAATTGGCTCTCGGAAATACTCCAGAAATCAATTTTTAGACTAAAATTCACATACGAAAAAAATTTGTCCGCCACATTGACGTCGCAATCTTGAAATTCTGAACTTTGACTAAATATTCATATTTTGCATTCTCAAATACCCTCAAATTCTTATTTTTATCGGAATTGGATCGCAAATAACATCTGTTTGCTATATTAAAGCCGCCATCCTGAAAGTTTTGTTCACGAAAGTGTTAAATTGTAATGCCATCTGGACTGTCTACGCAAGCCAAATTTGAAGTTAATCGAAATTGGTGGAAAATCCGTTACAAGGTTTTAAAAAGGAAAATGAACGCACACAGAAGTGAAGGTAGTAAAGGCATTTAAAGTGGAATCAAAGATCTATCATTTTGAGATAATATGAAATAAATAATATACAGGTTGTCTCAGTTAAATGTACCAAGCCGATATATTTGTTAGTTTTTAACTATTAGTATCAGTCAGTTTTAACTTTTAAACTTTAATAAACCCCATCGGGAATTTAAATATTTATATTTCTTCATTAAACTCTTGACTAAAAATAGAACCGGTCAAAATTAGAGTTCCATTATGATGCTCCATTATATTAAATCTGTACAGTTGTCTGTGACTGAGCGATTCTTGTTGCAATTAAATGTTCTCGCCAACAAGACCGTGGAAATTTAACGAAGGAAATTAATACTGGTATTATTTGGTTAGACGCGCAGCAGAGCAATTTAATTCTCGATCTTTTCTGCTTTTAGATCCTATAT
This sequence comes from Kuschelorhynchus macadamiae, assembly GCA_030620095.1. Lineage (NCBI taxonomy): Eukaryota > Metazoa > Arthropoda > Insecta > Coleoptera > Curculionidae > Kuschelorhynchus > Kuschelorhynchus macadamiae. Next base: position 120,476 of record JAUTXW010001052.1, read on the forward strand.
CAGATAACTTTTCATTACACTGCGTTCTATCTTTTTGGCAAAGCATACCTTTCTTAGCGAAAACGTTAGAATAAAAAATTCTTCAAATGGGTTATTAATCCAAGTAAAGAAATATATTTGTGAAGTTTAAACTCCAATTATTGTTTTTAGTTTTTTGATATTCTATTCTAAAGTACTGGTAATTTATTTTTTCAAGCACTTGCGATAAAATATTTAGTAGTTGACAAGACAAAGTTTCTGTCTTAATATACAGAGTAATCTATAATTATTATTTTTTATGCTGGTTTAAGCCCAAATGCTGCCAACATTTTTTTGAAAAGAGTATCTTCCGCGGCTTATACCACAACAGAATCAATAACCATATTAAGAGTGATAATACGAGTCTAAGGAGCAGTTAATATCAACTGAGTAATATAAAGTCGCAAAAATAAAAATTTACAAGCAACGGAGCAACTTCTTATAATGGGCGACCTAAACGCCAGAATTGGAAACAACATAATTCCTGGGATCAAACATCGATTCAACGAAGACCACATAAACGAAAATGGCGAGGCCCTAATAGACTTCTGCACTCGTCATAATATAAAAATAAACAACAGTTTCTTCAGACATAAACCGCAACTCAAAGTTACCTGGCAAAACTCGCGAGGACAGAGTTCCACAATAGACTATGTCATATCAAATATAGCCACACATCCAACTCAAGTTCTAGATATGAGAAGTCTTGCTTCTGCCAACATAAGGTCTAACCATTTCTTAGTTCTTTGCATACTGCGCATAAAAATTCAAAGATAAAGAACTTTCCTAAACACAGACAAGGAAAATTTCAAAATAGAATCCATCAGAGACCCGATGGCGAAAGAAAGAAAACAAGCCTGTCTCAAAAAATTTAGACTAGCCCCATAAAAGAGCAGGATGACGTGGAAAAGTGTTGGGAGAAAGTAAAGACGAACATTACACATGCAGGGTCTGAAGCTATAGGCAAAAAGAAAATCACTACAAATAGAAGCATCCAAAACAAACAATGATATACACCAAAAATAAAAGCACTGGTAAAAGAAAAAAGAGATGCCTACCTAGCATTCAGAAGCAACAGAAGCTCTGAACAACACAACCTCTACATTCAAACAAGAAATAGAGTCAAGATAGAAATAAGAACTATCAAACGACAATACTGGAAGAAATTCACCACCGAAATGGAACACGACTTATATAACGCGCAAAAGAAAGTTTGGGGAATGCTAAGAAATGCGAAACTTGACATAACAGAATACGCACAAACACAAAAAATAGACGAAGCGAAATTGAGAGACTACTTCGATAGGCTATAAGATGTTGAAGAACAAGACCTCGAAGAAGAAGATACTTGAAACCCAGAATCGGTGGAAATATCATTGGAACTAACAACGAAAACAGCGAGTAAGCTTAAAAATAGAAAGGCGCCTGGCTTAGATTACATACCAAACGAACTACTAAAAGAGGGAGGGCCACTACTAATGGCGGAACTTACAAAACTGCTCAATGACATTCTAAGAACTAGGAAAGTACCAAATGATTGGAAGAAAAGTATCATCATTCCGATATTCAAAAAAGGTGATAGAAAATCTCCTAAAAATTACAGAGGCATAACACTACTAGCATCAATCATGAAATTGTTTACAAACTATTTGGACTCGATAATAATTGAACTGTAGATGCGTAAGAAGAACCACAGGGTTTTAGAAACAATAGATCGACGTTAGACGCTATTTTTATAATCAGGCAAATCGTAGAGAAAGCTATCGAGTACGGAAAACCCGCATTCATATGTTTTATCGATCTCACCAAAGCCTTTGACCCAGTCAAATTAAGCGACATTCTCAACATTCTGAAGGAGAAGCACATACCCGTTTCTATTACGGACAATCAAACAACTGAACCTCAATATCCTCAATGAATCAAAAACTGAGCAGATAACAAACGAACAAACAATATCTTACGAACAACGGAAATGAAAGTACTGAGGAATATAGCGGGATATACAATAAGAGACAGGAAAATGAACAGTGGCATAAGGAACGAGTGCGAGGTAGAGGACATAGTCAGATGGGGACGGAAGCGGCGTAGAGCTTGGAATGACCACGTTGCTAAAATGAACAGGGATAGGATAGCACGAGACCGTGTTCCACAGAGACGCTGACCACTGGGCAGACTTCCTAAAAGATGGAAGGACTCCTGGACATCCACATCACAAGAGAATGAGAATTAGTTGGAAGAAGAAGAAAAATAAAATATGTAAACTGGCATTTTTTCTGTAGCAGTTAATTCCTGGGACAGTCATTGTCTTTCGTGTGAGGCTACAGATAACCGCATTTCCATTACGCTAGTTTCTGTCCCAACAGCGGCAACGGCGTTGTTGCAATGGAAACATTGCCTGGCGTGATGTAGGCCAATGATGCTCGACAGCAAATTATCTAAAAATTGTTTTAAAATTGGACAGTTAGAACGTTTACTGTCGAATATTATCGTTAACAAGTTGGTGTTTTAAAGGTTAGGTATTTACTGTTGTTTAACACGAGGTTTAAAATTTAGAAGAAATTGTTCGATAAATGGCGTAGTGGTAAAATTGTAAAGTTTATTGAATTGTATAAAATTTTCTGTGTCTATGTGATGTTAAAAGTAAACCATATAAAAATCGGGATGCAAGAAATGCCGGATGTAAAGCATTTCTAAAGAAATAAAAGAGCTAAAAATAGACATAACCATAGTTACAAAAAGATAAGTATTTTTCGTAATACGTACAATTTGGAAATGTTGAAATTAAAAAAGTCTATTCAGACAGGAATGAGCATGAATGAAATTCATAAGCCAAAAACTGAAAGTTTTGATATAATTAGACTAACTGCATTATCTAGTACTGTGAGGAATACTTTCGAAAATATGGTAAGAATACAGTTAAATATGTATATGTTTAAAATTTCCACTTAAATTATATCATAAAAAATAAGTAAAACACATTATAATATATGTTTTCCTTTACTTGGTTTAAATGGATTTCCATCAAGTAACGGCTAGTTCTGTTCAAAATAAGTTTTTGATCTGTCGGATAGGCGGCTTTTGAGTTAGATCTATGTGAGCGCATAGGGTTAGAGCTCAGAAAATAAACTGGGCTTCTTATATTACCATGAAAATAGAGCGCGCATAATTTTCATACGTGGGGGTCTTCCGAATAAATAATCTTACTGGAGTTTTATTTGACGTATATTATAATCGCTAGATTTAGACATGCTTTAGGAGATTCCTTTAGAGAGAGTTTCCATTCCAAGTTGTATTTGTGGAAGCTCTGAAAGGAGGTAGGAATTTAGGATTAAGTTAGTTATCCGGTGAGCGTTTACCATGGAAGGTACATTTGCGGTTACATTAAGGTTGGGAATGAGGCTCCAGTCAAGTCAAGTACTTTTAACTGTCAATAAAATTATGCTGAGTCATTTAACTCATTAATAATCTGGGCAAAATATAGTTAAGGAAATGTTAGTCAGAGAAGTATTTGACACATGCGCTTTTTCTAATTAGCATTGGAGCCGAATGGTTGAAGAGTTGCATCGCCCACACCTCGAAATATAAAAAAAATTAGTATTACGTCATCAGGTAAGCTAATATTGTACATAATTTAACTTTCTGTATCACATTTTTTTTGAGTAAGTTTACATGTTTTTCATTTATTAGGATTATATCTTGAAGTAATTATCGAATGCTCTGCTAGTTGTATGCTTGCAGACCAGTTGCAATTTATACATTCTTACATGTTTTTAAGCTTATTTGGGTATATGCATACATGCATCAATTATTTTAGTTTGGTCTATGCTGCTGTATTCTTTTTATACATGCAATTTTTTTTGGAATTATTGTTTTATTGTTAAGTTCTAGGGGCCCTTCCATTTCCAATGGTCTTTGACAGGTACCCAGTATTTAAACTGCTAATGAACGAAATAGAAAACGAAATTGAACGTCTACTTCTGGATCTTTTAGAGGGTTTATTTTTTCATCAGGATGGCCCCAGCCTACATCACATGCATGATGTTAAAGTACGTACACGCACAATTTGATTTGTGCAATTTCAACGTTTGGAGCAAATGCAATCTCTTTCTCCAATAATATTAAATAAAGTTATAAAAAAACGATTACTTATATAAATGAGTGTATTAGCAACCTGGTATACCACCTGGTAAACGTATTCGTTAAGATTTAGTGCCTTAATATTGTCCCGAAGTGTCTTTGCGATGACATCAGTTGTTGTTGTGTTGACTGGAATAGTCTTTATAGTTTCCATCGGCTTCTTCATTTGCTCTTCCGTGTCACTGTATTTTACAAATTCTCATTATACGCCCCACGCAAATTTTTATAATTTGGTATAGTGAAGTGGAATACTTTTATCTTTCTAAGAATACTATTAACAAGTATAATGTTGGGTATATCATCAGCAGCTCATTGTTAGTACACAAAGCGATCTAACTGCTATATGTATACAATGTTTTCAGGAACTGGCTACATAAAGTACGACACTTTATGTGGTTGCAGTAGTTTAAGTTTAACTTGCGGAAAGTTAGATATGGATAGAACGTTCGGAAACCGCCAGTAATATACATGTTTTTCATATGCGGAACTTCACAAATTGCTGAAATTTTGAACAAAGAATCTCCTTCTTGGTATTAGAAACTGATCGCGGTTACGAGCTGCTGTAATAGTAGCTAATGAGATGAAGAGTTTGGTTCTTCTATTAGACATAATCCCCCTAAAATAGTGTAACGCTACCATCACCGTGACGGCAAGTAGGATCAGATTATACATCTTAACTAGAGTTAAACACTACAAATAAAAACGGTTTTACGGGAACAATCTAAACAAGTAAATGTTACACCTCCTCTGTTTTAATTTTTTTCTTCTTTTGAGATTTAGGCACGGTATTCCGTCAAGAGATTTTCAGTCTAAAGTATTACTTTTCAGGGCAAGACGTCGAACGAATGTATTCCATGTGTGGTTAAGACACCGAACTCTCCGCGGCAAAACAGCATAATAAATGGGACTTAAATGACTGTAAAAGGAGTATGTTTGTATACGAAGTAAATTAAAATTAAGCTGTATCATCCAAAAGATCGACTTCTTTTGTGCGAAGGAGCCCACATGCAAAACACAGTAAGGACAATATGAGCCCATGTCGATCTTTTGGTGGTGTGGAGTTAAAATATTACGGGGTTATGCTAACGGGAGAACTGTTAAGCAATTACGGCAGCTAGTTAACACTTAACGCAACCAGGGTTTTATACCAATAGTGATTTCATTCGCCCACATTTCGGCTATGATTTTATTTTGGTTGACGATAAAGCGCATCCTCAACGGCTGCAACTGCAATGAATTTTTGGAAGCAATTGGAATCAGCAGAAAGGTATGGCCACCAAAGTTTCCTGACTGTAATTCTATAGAACCTGTCTGATTGCACCTTAAAGGCAAAAGACGAAGAGTTTTAACTATTTATAAACTGATGAGGTCAACTAGAGAGAAACGAGCCGATTAAATCAACAAGTAATTTTTTCCATGCTACGACGTTCCCAAAATGTACCAGCATCTATGCCACAGTTGACTTTTGGGCCTTATTTAAAAAAATTCAATAAGTAGTTTTTAAATTTACACATACCTCATTTTGTTACGTCATGTGGAATTCGTACCAGTTTATCCGACTTTCACATTTAATTTTCTTAATATTTTAAAATCAATTAAATTCTTAAATTCTTACCACAACTTTGCCAGTATATTTCTATACCACACTTAATTTTTGCACAAAAATTGAAACTAATTTATTAGTAGTATTTTCAGGCTGATTTTTAAATATTTTAATAGGCTGCTATTTTGTTTTGCTACTTTTGATTCATATCAAAATGTTACCAGTTCATTCTTATTTACTACTTGATTTTTGTGCAAAATTTAAAGTAAATTGGATAATTAGTTTTTTAGTAATAATTTTCTAACATTGTTCCCTAGCTAAGTCGTGAACAGACAGACGGACGGAATTGAGAAAACACGTTTTTCGGCATCCAGCGACCGTGAAACGTGAATATATGAAAAAATCGTGCCGCCATTTTGTATTCTTACTAAAATGTAAATATTTCATCCCCTTATAATCCTTGACCAAAATTTGATAGACAGAGTGACAGAATTGAGACAACATGTGTTTTGGCATCTATGCATCCTAAAACGTGAAGACACGCAAAAACCTGGGAAGGTGTTTTTTTCACGAATACAATACTTCCATTTTACAAGTGAAGCAATAAGTAAAACAGTCACACCTGCAATTTTGAGAAAACCATGATGTTTTTTAAATTTTGCCAGCGCATTGCTTTACAACATGTATATTTGAATAATCGTTTTTTTAACGATCTCATTTCAAGCGGCATATTCTTGTGAAGGTTTGAGGTTCATTTTATTGTTTATCGTATTCAATTTTATCAAGTAATAGCAAAGTATTCAATATCGAATTTTGAATGAAAAATTGTATAAGCAGATAATTATGGGCGGCAGTTAGTTTCGTATAATTAACGGTATGTCATAATATTAAATTCATATCACGGTAACAAAAACATATTAAATATAGGATCTTGGAACGCAACTAACCAAACTCAAACTGTAGATTAGCACCCGATTCCCGTGAAGCGAAATGTCACGAAGACTGTCGCGATATATTTGACCAATTATTACTGAGGCCTCGGGAGACTACTCGTGATAAATTTTCTTTGACGTCTATTATTTCATGAGCTGTGTAATTGTCTTCTCGAAATATTGGCACGTTTCGTAAGGAATACGTGATACGGATTATATATTTAAATGTCAAAAATGGAGCTTTACTAGCACTGGATTACGACTTTAAATTAAAGACGTCCATTCCAGGATAATTTTATATAACATATTGCGGATGTTAATGCTGAAATAATGAAAGTATATTTTTCATGCTATAACTAGAGAATATTTCTACTTGGTTTTTACGTAGAAATATAAAAAAATTAGGAAAGCATTAATTAAAATAATATTCTCATACCTAATAATTCACTATATGTAGACTGTCTGTAGTTGTTTTATACTCAACATCGAAATAAAAATAGGTTTTATATGTATATGAATAATTTTAATATGAATAATAAAAATAATACGACGGAAACAGTCACTAATGAAACCATAGATAACATGCTCAAAGAAGAAACATACAGATACCTAGGCTTCCATCAAAGCACCAAAATAACCACAATTATATCAAATCAGAGCTCAAGACGGAATTTAAAATCAGACTCACAAAACTACTAAAAACAACACTGAACTTCAGAAATTTATTAACACCTTCGCCATACCTATTCTTACGTATTCGTTTGATATCATTAAATGGTCACACACAGACAAAGAAAACATTTACATTTACATATGGTCTGAATTCACTAAAAACAGGAAGTTACACCCCAACGCTTCCAAGAAAAGACTCACCATCGAGAGAAAAGAAGGACGGAGGGGAATTATAGATATACAATCGCTAAATAAAAAACAAGTTTAGGAATTCATCCACAACAAACTAACATCCACAAGGCAATAGTTAAGGCAGACAAGAATTATACCCCGCTCGACCTGTCTTAAAGGAGCCATGCAGCAGACGCATACACCTGGTCTGAAAAAACACTCCACGAAAGACACAGATAGCATAAGAAGCTTTCATATACGTGGTTACAAGAAAGGCAGCTATTCCCCGAAACCGAAGACTTCTTGCTTGCCATCCAAAACAAAGTCATAACAACCAGAAACTACCAAAAGCACATCATCAAGGACACAACCACTGAAGAAGACAGGCGGGGAGATGTCACCAGCAGAGAGAAACGATCGATCACATAACGAGTGGATGTAGAATAATGGCCGGAACTGAATACACCGCAACACACAACTCAGCAGCGAAGGTCGTTCATCAAGCATTAGCCACAACATACAAACTAATGGAAAACACAGAATCTTACTACCATTATACACCAACATCTATATTTAAAAACGAACACTACAACCTCTACTGGGACACTGACATCCACACAGATAAAACAATCCCCGCAAACAGACTCGATATCACCTTTCAATCCAAAAAAGAAAAGATCACTTATTTAATTGACATGACTGTCCCCAACGACGAGAACATCCAAGCGAAATACAGTGAGAAGATCGCCAAATACTCCGACTTCACAATGGAAATAAAAAGGCTGTGGAAACAGGAAAGAGTCATCATTGTTCCTCTCGTCATATCAGTAACAGGTCTCACTCCACAACCCTTATACCGCATTTGGCTCAATTAGGACTTAATACAGACATTCACAGGAACATCCAGAAATCGGTCATTTTGAAAACATGTAGCATCGTTAGATCATTTCTTAATACACAATAGTTGTTTTTTTTTCCTTTTTTTTTGTTTTGTTTTTTTTTTATTTTTTTTTGTACTGACTTGGTATAATCCCGTCAGTATAAAATACAACCACAGGAATACTGTGAGACAAGAAGTCGAGATTACAATAATAATAACAATAATAAAATAGAAGAAAACAAGCAAAGCTACGCACCAACCAAAACCTATATGGCAAAAAAGACTTGAGAAGACAATTGATGATTTGAGACAGGAATTAGGAAGTCTTGCAGAATTTCGGAAGAATGAACACCCTTCCAGCAGACTTAAAACGCGCATTAAGAATATATTTAAGAAGATAGGTACAAAATTTACCGATCTCAACCATCAACAAAAACTAGATGAGTATCAGGATACACTTAAGGCAAAAATTAAAAGCTAAAGCGAAACCTCTTCAGAGATACAACAAATGCTCAAAGAGAAAACAACAGAATCGGCTTTTCAACACCAACCAAAGAGAGTTCTGTCGGGATATGAATAACACCAAAGATCACACCAATACTGAGGAGATGCTGCCGAGCAAAGAGTATTTGACCGATTATTGGTCGAACATCTGTGAAGAACCAAAAAAGCATAACCGAAATGCTACATGGATACAATCTCAACGTGATCAAATTTAAACACCACAAATATAATTTAACTCTATCACCAAGTAGGAAATTTGCAGCTTTATTGGAGCAACTGGAAATCTCCAGAAGTTGACCATATTCACAATTTCTGGTATAAGAAATTTGAGGACCTCCATGAAGCTATGGCTCGGCTTATTGACAGTCATAACTTATTAGCCAAGAAAGAGAAGGGATGCATTCAAAACCATCAAAAATACAAAGAACAACTTATCATCGACTCTGTTGTACTTAAACAGGCACAGAAAAGAACAACGCAACATACACACTGCTTTTATAGACTATAAAAAGACGATTGACAGTGTACCACATTCCTGGCTCATAGGCGTACTAAGAATATTCAAAATTCACCATATGATCATTAATTTCCTGGCAACTATCAAGCACCAATGCAAAACCACTGATGAGATACACGTCAATAGGGGAATATACCAAGAAGACCTGTTAAGTCCTCTTTGGTTCTGCTTAGCGATGAACCCCCTATCCACGTTGCTCAACAATACAGTACATGGCTTCAACATCAATGCCAATAGGATGATATTAAGCTCTGTGGTGGAAATCATACCCACCTAAAAAAGGTTATTGACGTGACATACACCTTCTCGAAACATATCCATATGGAATTTGGAATGGAAAAATGTAAAGCCTTAAACACCGAAAAAGGTAAAGTCATTAATGGTGATATTGCTCTACCCAATGGAGAAATAGTTCTAGAGATGAACCAAGGAGAGACCTACAAATATCTAGAACTCCAACAAGCTGGCTGCTCGAGGATAAGCCAGCAAAGACCAAGCTGAAAGATCGGTACGTTCAAAGAGTGCGAACTCTTCTGAAGACAGAACTGAACGCCGGAAATCTCATTACAGCAGTTAACACCTATGCTATGCACGTGTTGACCTACAGTTTTGTAATCTTGAAATGTACCAACGCGGAGCTAAAGGGACTAGAACAAAGTATTCGCCTATTGATGACCAAGTACAAGTCACATCACCCAAGGTCATCAACTCTTCGAATGACTTTACCACGAAGAGAGGGTGGAAGATCCCTTGTTGACGTGACCAGTTCGCATTCCCGACAGCTGCAAAAATTGAGAGATTTCTTCAACAACACGGCACAAACATGAAGCCTCCATCGTATAGTGACCTTAAGTGACAACTCGTACTCTCCTCTGAATCTCGCAAGTGACAATATCATCACAGTGGGCTCAAGTGGCACTGCACGGCTTACATCACAATGACTAGAATCAGCCGCACATAGATTAGGAAGCACTCAACAGGCGGCTGAAAGATGGACAACTATTCCCAGAGACAGAAGGATTTGTGATGGCAATACGGGACCAAGTTATTAACACATGAAGTTACACTAAATTCACCATCAAATACTAGACTGTTGAATCCGATAAGTGTCGAAAATGTAGCAAGAGATTAGAGACTATACAGTATATAACATCTGACTGCACTTACCTAGCAAACACGGACTACCTCCAACGACATAACCAGGTGTGTAACATCATACAGAAGCTTGCCAATAAATACGGGTTCCTGAACACCTGAAGTTTGCTACTATATAACCAACAATAACCACGTCTTGGATAAACATCAAGCTGGCCATCGAGATACATCAGATATGGCGACTGAATAAGTTTCATGTGATACTGATCATCTTATCATCAACTAGTTCCAAAAAGACTAGAATAGAACTTGAAAATTATAGGACTGCATACTAACACCTTTACCGACATCCAAAAGGCGGTCCTGCTTAGTACTTGCCACATAGTGAGAAAATTCTTACAGGACAACACATAGAACTAATAGAAACAATCCCACTCCTTTTGATGCATGCGTCCGGGATGGCCTTACAACCCAACATTTGTTGAGAAATTAATTGTCAGTTTCGATAATAATAATAATCAGGTTATGTTAGGAATCTATAAAAATAGCTTGTTCCTAAGTATTTGAAATAATTTAAAAGTATCTCGGAAATACAGACGTATTCACCTATATTGCAATCATGAAGTTGAAATAAAGGCGGTACTTTCCTATTTTTTAAAAACTCTTCACTGTATAAAAAAAGATTTAAACAAAAGTATTCATCTTTAAATATCTTATAATATTCAATTTTTCCCTATAGCTCTTTTAATTGACTAACTCAGAAATTCTACTGTTTCTAAAACTTACTGAACAAGCAATACTCTAATGTAATGGTTGTGTTAGAAAGTTGCTTTACTACTAAAGTCTGACAAGAAAGGAAAGAAACTTCTGCCTGGATCACTTATAAAAGTTGAAAATATATGTGAAATAAGTTTGTTTTATTAATTCCCTCGTAGTCGTACAAAAATCCCCCTCCTACGAGATTTTTTTAGATCTTCACGTTTAAAAGACACTGTTAAAATTATTTGATGCATTGAAAGTTTTGGCTTTTTCATATCTATTAAAAATGCTTCTCTCTAACGATCGGCGCAGTAAGGACTTATCACTGCTTTCATCAGGATGAAACAAACTGGTATAACTGCTATATGTCTATAAAATAACTTAAGGTAAATGACAAAATTTCTTATTTTTGTTAAAAATAATATTGTTTCTATTATGTAGCGAAACATTCCGTGGGAAGACAAAAGGGAAGTTTACAAAAAATTGTTTATCATCCTAAACTATATTTTTTTGTTTATAGGTTCCATGTCAAATAAACTTACAAACCTTAAAATTTTAGACAATTATTTTCTGTTAGAAATGTTTATCTCTTACTGCGCGAGTCCCCACAGATTGACAACACTGTTGCAACTGTTGCTATAAAAATTTAAGATAAATGAGACAATTTCTTATTATTGCTTAAATATTATTCCTTATATTATATATCAAAACATTCCGTGCGCAGACTAGTACACATGTTAAAATATGTAATTTTCTCCAATATTTGTTTTTTATTCAGTTGCGAAAAGGCCAAAAAAGGAATTTTTTGTCATTCTAAACGCAATAGTTAATCTAAACACATTAAAAAAAACATTATACATGCAAACTCTCATTTTTTAGTTTCTAGGAAACATATCAAACAAACTGTCAAATTTCAAACTTTGAACAATTCTTTTCTCTTAGAAATGTTTCTCTTACACGATTAGCATGCTGATAATTCCCCACAGGATGGAATCGCTTGTACATTTTACATGTGTCTATAAAAACAAATGGCAAATGAAACAATTTCTTACTTTTGCTTAAATATTATTCTTTGTATTATGATCTAAACATTCTGTGGGCTGACTAGTCCACATGTTGAGATATATAATTTTGTTAGATATTTGTTTGAATTAATTTAAAGTTAGATATTTTTATTCAGTTGCGAAAATACCAAATCAAGTGCAACATATAAATGAACTGCAGGTAAAATTATAGCATGAATCACACACACCTCAAAAAAATGGCGGCCTAATAAAAAGAATAATTCTTCGATATTTGGACAAAAATCAAGTGTGGTATTAAAGACAAATTGTTAAAGTTTTGGCATTAATCTAATATGGCAGAACAATATGGCCCAATTAAAATGAACAAGATGGAATTTAAATGGTAGGTAGATTTAAATGAAAAAAAATTTAACAGTGTATTTTCCTTATTTTTTGGATGTCATGAAAAAGTTATAAAAATTCTACCACCTCCGATAAATGCGTACAGGGTGTTCCTCGTAAGATGACCACTACCTTATCTCAGAAGTTGTATGACGTACAAAAAAAAAGTTAACTATAAAAGTTTCTTGGTTTAGTTTGAATTTTTAAATAATATTATTTTCTTTCTATAGAGTGTTTACATTCAAATAACCATAAGAGGCTTATCAATACCATATATATTATCTCAGTGAATAAAAGGTAACATCTTTATTTTTAATTTCCCCTTTTACACAGTAAGCATCAAATAACAATTAACAAATAAATAATAAAAAGTATCTAACGTATTATTGTTTGTACGATAATTAGTTATGCCAAGAGAAATAAATTTATGATGCTTCATTCCAAAGCAAACTGTGTGTTGGTCGCACATGAAAACATGTTCTTTAGAGTCAGAAGACTGACAAACCACGTGATACGGTCCTAAACAATATGAGCACTGAACCCATTCAGCTCCATTCTTTTCTTTTACATCTTTCAAATATGTAACTTCGCAGACACCATATTCCCAGTCAACATCAGAATGATGTTTTTTTCTTCCTATCTTTCGCACGAGGCTGGTTTGCTGATGACGTAGAAGGCTCATCATTAAGGAAATTTAGATATTTTGCTTTCGAGTCTATTTTGCGTCTTTTACCCGTGTTAGATCTTGAAGTTGTCGCAGTTAGAATTTTTAATATTGTATCGATTCCATTATTTTTTTGTTTTGGAGTCAGTTGCTCTGGAGCTGGCTGTTCTAGAGCTGACCGTTCTGAAGTTGGCTGTTCTGGAGCTGGCTGTTCTGAAGCCGGTTGTTGTATCATCGCTTCTTCAAGAAGAAACCTGTTTGTAAGTAACGATGGTGCAAGAGCTTCCTTGGGTATTGCAGCCCTGCATATTTGATAAATTCCACTTTTTCGGAAAGCATTAACAATGTCGAAAGCAGAAAAACTTGCAATATAAGCCGGATTTAATATTGAATGAAAATTAGTCCTGTTTGGTTTTTCTGTTGGATTTGCTATCATGTAGTTATTTAAACTTTTGGACCAGTAGGATTTAAGGGATTTGTAAACCCCAACGTCTAACGATTGCAAAGGGTGACTGGTGTGAGCAGGGAACGTAAACAAATAAATACCATTTTCCTTTGCTAAAGCTATAACTTCAGGTTTTATGTGAGATGCGTGAAAATCCACGCATAAAATTACTGGACGTGCTTCAGGAATTGACCTGAGAAAGAATTGAAACCATTCCAGGAAAATTTCACTGCTAATCCAACCTTTTAGTGATAATTTAACCATGGCGATGGGAAGACAGTCTGTTTTAAAATTATCATTTCATCAAACTCCCTTAAATATTACTAGTGGTGGGATCCAAGTTCCGTTTGCGCACACACATCCTAAGAGTGTATGCGTTTCTCCTCTATCACCGTCGGCTCTTTTATAAACAAAGCATTTTCCTACAGATGTTACCATCTTGCTTCCTTTGACCACGTATGAAAGACCAGTCTCGTCACAGTTCCAAAACCTTTCAGGCAAATCTTTTATCCCCAGCCGTTCGACCAGAGTTTCTAACTTGAAAAAAAAGTCATCTATTATTTCAGGATTTAACATCGAAGCTCTATGAGCTGCGAGATTCTCTGGAACACGGACACTAAGATTAAATCCTTTGGACCACCACCATTTGCTTGCTGCCTCGTTGCCCAATTTAAAAAAATGTTCTCTTCCTGCATGTTGAGCTAACTGATAACCAACATTTCTAACCATATTAACTGACAATCCAAAACCTAATTCCTGCATTTTTATGATATAATTATATAGCTCAATTTCAAGATCTGCAGTAATAGCATAAAACCTGCCCAATTTAGAAACTTGATAATTATTACCCTCATTGTGGTTTCTAGAAATATGATCTTTTAAAGTACTTCATGGCACTCCCGTTTGCTTTGCAGCCTTATAAATCGTCATGTTTGAATACGAAACAAATCTCGCAGCTTCCAATATCAAAGGAATATCGTACTGCCGATATTTTTTATTTCTTGCATTTCCAGGCATAATTTATCTGGAATAAAAATTACAATAGCTAAGTTCGTGATAATGGGTTATTTCGTAATATGGCCAAACCGCTCCATTATATGTCAAACTACTAATTTTATTCAAGGCAATACATAATCCCAACCAATATTTTTCAAAAACTTTACAAGTGAGTAATCTGATTTCAAAGAAAAAATCTCCCATGGAGGCATCTTTTTTCTCGAAAAATGCTAAGCAAATTGTTCGACGAGATAAGCGATAATAGGATACCGGTCTAACATTATTGCTTTTTAACTACAGGATAAATTTTGGCATATAAGAAACTACATTATTGTATATAAACAAAGTAACTCACCTATCATACAACGGCTCGAAAAATTCTAATGCAAATGCTCACAAAAACGTTTACTTTAACACCCACAGATCTGTTTGATTCCTTCGAAACTGACGTCGTTGTAGCGTAGTAGGTTAGATCGCCATAAACGAAATAAGAAGTATCACGAAATTACCGGTATCACGAAAATACATATAGCATTTACCTGATCTAAAAACTACCCTAGAAATATATTATTTTAATGTAGTATTGTGCTATGAGAGGTTCAAAACTATGTAGAAAGAGGATCATTTAGATTTTAAATCTTGTTCGCCCAAACATTTTTCTTAGTAATTTGGCAAGAATCGAACAAACTATAAGGTGTTCGAGATAATGTTATTTTGTGTCTATATATGTCACATGTATAAAAAAGGTACAAAAAAAATTATAGAAAAGCACATGTTTAACCATTTTGATTTAAGCTTTTATCCCACACAGTGGACCGTTAAAGAAAAAACACTTTCATTTACCATAAGCAGGCAACTATCCTATAGATATTACAAGTAAAACATTAAAAGTATTACTCGTATATACAATTATCTTTTATACGACTCTTTTTATAAATGTATGTATAGGTAACTTGCAGGTAGTAGTTTTTTATTACTGCAATGCGGTTGCTGTCAGCAATCTCTAGATCAACAGCAAAAATTACAATTTTAAATGGCTTTAGTAATATTATATACTCCCAAGAAATACAACCTCTTGGGAGTTGTGGGGTAAAATTTATAGTTGCCACACTACTTGTAGCGGTTGCAAATAAGAATACGAAAGAGTATTATTTGCTCTATATATTCTATAAAGCTTATCGTCGTCAACTTAAGCAAAAGGCACCCAGGCGACAATACCTATTTTGCATAACCTGTTAATGGACTAGGGTCAGTGATTTTTTACATAAGATGTATAAGGGGTCCACTTTTTACAAAAAAAAAGGAAGGTTTGGCAGATATATTTACATTAGGACCTAAAATAACCAAACATAAGTATTTGGAACATATTCTTATATTTATGAGGTTATTTTTTGATTTCTTAGTAAAATTAAAAAGCAATTTTATTATATTTTTTTTTATGATTGAAGCAAATTATTGACAATAAAAAGAGACTTAACTTTACTCCAACCACTACATAGAAACTTTTCTACTCTTAGACACGTCGTAGGATACAATAAACCAATTTTGTTCTTTTTAATTTTGTCTGCTCCCTTTGCTTTGAAACTCGGGTCCAGTTTAAACGATCTCGGCGGTGCTGTTCCTACAACTTTTGGTATAAAGTTTCTCCATTTGTTCTTTTTTAATTTAATTTTATCCCCCAAAGAAAGAACAAAGCGTCGCGATAATTTAATTAGGTCCTAAGTAACAAAAAGTTACGGCGACTCTACCTGTTGATGAAAAGAGATGGAGACAATATATTTAATTATTTAGAATTTGTGTAATTTTTATATTTGACCTAAAGCTTTTAGTTATTGGTATTCAGCCATCTTTGCTCTAAATCATTGGGGTCTTTAAAACTAAAATTTGTACTATCAATTGACAAAATTCTTTCTCTGTTTAAATACCTTTGTGATTATAAATATGTTGCTTTGGAGATATCATTGGCGGTAACCATCTCACATGACGTCATCTATAACTGCTATAAAATTATGTTTTTTAAACTTTCTATTTTAAAATATCAATTTGAATTTGACTTCAGGATTTCTGTTCAGTACATTCTTTCGTTGCTTGGACCAAAGTTTACCGAGTCTGTAAACTTCGCATGCTTAACTTTCAAAAACGTGATGATAACAAAAAGAAACAACAAATCTTAGGGTTTTTCGACAATATATTATTATGTTTGACGCAATATTTTAATGCTTAATATATAAGACTGCCTAGACCAAATAAGGCAAAAGATGACTAGTACTGAGATTCTGCTTTTAAGTCGTTTGTGTGAAGAATGATAATTAAACAATTTAAAATAAAATGATTGTTTTATTATTGGGATAAAATATATAATACAATATAAATAGCCTAACCATTACTAATAAAATCAATAACGGTTACCCTGCATTAATTTCTATTTATAATTGTTTAGTGGGCGTGATTGTGTCAGTAGCTTCCAGCAAATATATAAACTTTACAACTTTGATCTTATTTCTAAAGCACAACAATAGCGTAAAGACCAAAATTTATTTTTGTTAAAAATAACACAATATTTACCTAATAATAATAATATTAATAATAATAATAGAGATCTACATCAGACGAGGTATATTTCAGGGAGATTCACTCTGCGCTTTGTGGTTCTGCCTCTGTCTCAATCCACTCTCAAACACACTAAATAACACAAACTTCGGATTCCAAATTGAACACCAAAAAAATAACGTACACAAAATAAACCGTCTCTTGTACATGGATACTTGGATTTGGTATAAGTAAATGCAAGCTACTTCATATCAACAAGGGACAGTGGAAAGACCACCCTACGAGGGAAACAATCAACAATGAGGCTATAGATAACATGTTCAAAGAAGAAACATACAGATACCTAGGCTTCCATCAAAGCACCAAAATTAACCACACTCATTTCAAATCAGAGCTAAAGACGGAATTTAAAACCAGACTCACAAAGCTACTAAAAACAAAACTGAATTTCAGAAATCTAACGAAAGCTATTAACACCTTCGCTATACCTATTCTTACATATTCGTTTGGTATCATTATATCGTCACACACAGACATAGAAAACATTTACATCCTCATACTCTCTGAATTCACTAAACACAGGAAGTTACATCCCAACGCATGCAAGGAAAGACTCACCATCGAGAGAAAAGAAGGAGGGAGGGAATTATAGATATACAATCGCTAAATAAAAAACAAATTTACGAATTCAGAAAATTCTTCCACAACAAACAAACTAATCTCCACAAGGCAATAGTGAAGGCAGACAAGAATTATACACCGCTCGACCTGTCTCAACCGAGCCACGCAGCAGACGCACACTGTCACACCCAATCATGACTAGAAAAGATAGAAAAAACACACAAGACTTTATACATAAAAAGCTTTCATATACGTTGTTACAAGAAGGGCAGCTATTTCCCGAATACAGAAGGATTCCTGCTTGCCATCCAGGACAAAGTCATAGCAACCAAAAACTACCTAAAGCACATTATCAAGGACACAACCATTGAAGACGAGAGGTGTAAGAGATGTCACCAGCAGAGAGAAACGATCGATCACATAGCGAGTGGATGTAGAATAATGGCCGAAACTGAATACACCGCGAGACACAACTCAGCAGCGAAGGCCGTTCATCAAGCATTAACCACAACATACAAACTAACGGAGAACCCAAACCCTTACTACCATTATACACCAACATCCATACTTGAGAACGAAGACTACAAGCTCTACTGGGACATTGATATCCACACAGATAAAACAATCCCCGCAAACAGACCCGATATCTCCGTTCAATCCAAAAAAGAGGAAATCACCTATCATACAATATACATCACATATCATCAATACATACATTTAACTGATATGGCTGTTCCCAACGACGAGAACATCCAAGCGAAATACAGTGAGAAGATCGCCAAATACACCGACTTGACAATGGAAGTAAAAAGGCTGTGGAAACAGGAAAGAGTCATCATTGTTCCTCTCGTCATATCAGTAACAGGTCTCACCCCAACAACGTTTACACCTCATTTGGCTCAATTAGGACTTAATACAGACATTCACAGGAACATCCAAAAATTCGTCATTTTGAAAACATGTAGCATCGTTAGATCATTTCTTAATACACAATAGTTGTTTTTTTTCCATTGCCTTTTTTATTTTTATTTTTTGTACTGACTTGGTATAATCCCGTCGTCAGTATAAAATACAACCACAAGAATACTGTAAGACAACAAGTCATAATAATAATAATAAGCAGCCTTACCCAATGGAGAAATATTTCAAGCGATGAACCAAGGAGAGACCTACAAATACCTAGGATTCTAACAAGCTAGACTGTTCCAGGATAAGCAAGATGAAAGGTCAGTACGTTCAAAAGTGCGAGCTCTTCTGAAGACAGAATTGAACGCCGGAAATCTCATTACAACAATTAACACGCATGCTGTGCTCGTGCTGACCTACAGTTTTGGAACCTTGAAATGGACTAACACGGAGCTAGAGAAACTTCAGCAAACTACTCGGCTAATGATTACCAAGTACAAGTCACAACACCCAAGGTCATCAACTCTCCGAATGACCTTATCACGAAGAGAAGGTGGAAGATCCCTTGTTTACTTGACCAATTCGCACTCCCGACAGCTGCAAAAATTTAGAGATTTCTTTACCAATAAGGCACAAGCATCAAGCCTCCACCGCATAGTGACCTTAAGTGACAACTCGTACTCTCCTTTCAATCTCGCATGTGACAACATCATCCTAAAGTCAATATCAGACCTTAACAAACAAGAACAGTGGGCTCAAATGGCACTGCACGGCCGACAATGACTTGAATCAGCCACATGTAGATAAGGAAGCATCCAACAGGTGGCTGAGGGATGGACAACTATTCCCAGAGACAGAAGGATTTATAATGGCAATACAGGACCAAGTTGTTAACACATGAAATTACACTAAATTCATCATCAAAGACCGGTCCGTTGAATCCGATAAGTTTTGAAAATGTAGCGAGAGATCAGAGACTATACGCCTTATAACATCTGGCTGCACTTACCTAGCAAACACGGGCAACCTCCAGTGACATAACCGAGTGTGTAACATCATACACCAGAAACATTCCAATAAATACGGGCTCCTTAACACCTTTGTGCCCAATCAAGTTCAGTGCTTGAAAATAATGCCTTCAAACTGTACTACGACCGGGCAATTATTACCGACAGACGGGTGACGAATAATCGGTCTGATGTGGTACTGTTAAATAAGAAAACAAAGACAACTTATTTGGTAGATGTCGCTGTACCCAACAATAACAACCTGTTGGATAAATATCAAGAGAAATAGGCCAGATATGCGGAGCTGGCCATCGAGATACAGCAGATCTGGCAAGTGAATAAGGTTCATGTGATACCAATCATCGTATCCTCAACTGGACTAGTTCCAAAAAAACTAGACCAGAACCTACAAATCATAGGACTGCATACTAACAACTTCATCGACATCCAAAAGGCAGTCCTGCTCAGAACTTGCTACATAGTGAGAAAATCCTTACAGGACAACACAGAACTAACAGAAATCAGCCCAATCCTTTTGATGCCTGCATCCGGTATGGGCTTGGAACCCAACATTTGTTGAGAAATTGATTGTCAATTTCCATAATAATAATAATAATAATAATAACAGAATCTGGTGTAATCATGATTTAAAAACGTGTGAAAATATACGGCGCGGTAATTGTATATTGTCTACTATTTTTTTAAATAAGTTATATATTGCAGGGGCAATTCTCATATTTTTAAGGTGTCCTAACCTTTTACATTAATCCGCCTAACTGATTATTATTATATAATAAATATATTGCTCGGTACATATTTTGAGTTAAATTGACTCGAGCAGTATAATAAAAATAGACAATATTTCATCTTTTTGTGTTGTGCTTTTACACTATTAATCGCATTTACTGAAAATATCTGAATATTTTGACAATATCTGCTTTAAGTATATAAATAAAAGACATATTTTAAATTAAAATTTTAAAAGAGTTCTTAAGAGCTTCGACACGGGAGAAACCGAGGCAGAAATGGCTGTCGGTTTTTATTAGCGTTTAGAGAAAAACAAGATCCGGTGAGAGCTAAATCTTACACCGCTATAAAAAGTTAATTAATAGGTTTGCTGAAGAGAAGACGAGAGCGGGACTAATAACGCAACACCTTTGTGCTTAGCTTTAACAATTAAACCTTCTTTTGTTTTAGTTTTTTGAAGAATACAAAATACACTAAAGCATTTTTTTTTAAATTAAGATCGTTAATGATTTTAAGAGAGTACGGTTTTACGTTGTAGATTTGAAATAAACCGACAGTGACTATGCTTTAAGTATTTGTCTACATATTACAAATATGTTTTAAAATATTAGGAAGGTGTTCTTGGCTGAAGTTAATTAAGAAATCAGGGTTCTCAGGCCTGGACGGTCTCAAATTAGAATTACCTTTTGTCGTTTCTCCTTCGATTGCACTACGTATTTTAAGGAATCTTGATCTCGTACAACTCTCTGCTGCTCTAATATATCTAATTATAATTATGTTTCTAATTATAATAATAATATTTTGTTTTTTTATTCACTGGGTATTTTTTTTGTTAAGTTAGTGTCTTTACAAATGTTTAATATATATTAATTTTCTAAACCTCGTTCCCTAAAATCTGATTTTTCTTGGATATGTATGTTAAAGGTTACTTGAAAATATATCTTTGTTGTAAGATTGTTAACATTTCTTCAGACTTTAGGCTTGTTCTCGACTATGGCTGCGTTCACTGTGTCAAAAAAATCTAGAACATTTTAAAGCAACAATATTGCTGTTTACCATTTTTTACAATTTTTATCTTTGTTATAGAATATCTAAGTCTTAAAATGCATTACGCTTTTTTATACAGTGAACATAGTTTTTATTTGTTTTTGCCTAAATTTAAAGAGAATATATTTTATTTGTTTCTTATTTGCCATTAGGTAATATAATATGTTTTTCTATAAACTTCATTGCTTTTTAGTGTCATTTGAGATTATATTTTATTTAGTTATATATTTTTACTTCCCTCGTGAAAGTGAAATATTGTTATCGTGAAAAAATCACTCTCTGAGATTTTGTCGTCTGTCGGTCCGTCTGTCTGCCAATTCGCGGCATAGATTAAAGACTACTTACCAGATTTAATTCAAATTTTGGTCAAAAATTAAGGGTCTAAAGGAGATGACCTGGTAATATTTTGGTAAAAATCCAATATGACGGAACAAAATGGAGGCCTAGTGTAACCTTAAAAAGTTATTATTAAAAAACTACTCATCCAGTTTATCTCAAATTTTATGAAATACATCAAGGATTATATTGGAATCAACCGGTAACATTTCGGTACGAATCAAAGATAGCAAAACAAAATGGCGGCTTAATAATATATTTAAAAATCCAGCCTGAAAAACTGCTTAATGTTTTGATTTCAAATTGTGTGTTACAACTAATTGTAGTATAGGGATCAACTAGTACAATTCTGGTACTAATTCAAGGTGGCCGAACAAAATATCCGCCAAATAAAATGTTTGTAATCGTGAAAAAATCACACTCTCAGGTTTTACACGTCTTTACGTTTTAGCGTCCCTAATGCCAAAAAAATATGTTTTTTCAATTCCGTCGGTCCGTCTGTGAGCACACCTGTCTCTCTGTCTGTCACTTCGCGGCATAGCTTAAAAACTCCTTACCCAATTGACTTTGGCATGACTTGGTAATATTTTGGTAAAAATCCAAAATGGCGAAACAAAAATGACGGCATAATGGAATATTAAAAAAATTACTAAGAAATCTACTTATTCAATTTCTATCAAATATTGCATAAATATCAAGAATTATGTTGGAATAAACTAGCAAAATTTTGGTATGAATCCAAGATGGCGAAACAAAATGGCGGTATAATAAAACGTTTAAAAATTCAGCCTCAAAAAACTACTTATAGTATTGGTTTCAAATTGTGTACCATAACTAATTGTGGTATAGGGCTCAACTAGTAACACTGTTTTACTGATTCAAGATAGCAGAACAAAATTGCGGCCAAACAAAATTTTTGTTATCGTGAAGAAAATCACCCTCTCAGGATTTACATATCTTGAGAAGAATTGATAGAACATGATTTATCAATTCCATCGGTCCGTCTGTCAGTCTGTCTATCAATTCGCAACATAGCTTAAATACTAACTGTCAGATTGACTTCAAATTTTAATCAAAAATTTAGGGTCATATGGAGATGCCCTGATAATATTTTGGTAAAAATCCAATGGCGGAACAATGTTAAAAATTTTTTGTTAGAGTCGTGTATTATTTGGGGTTAAGATCCAGTAAAAAAAGCAAGTCTTTTTATAAGTTGTCGATGTTTTCCAACTTTATTGTTGTATCCTCAGAACACATATAGATTCTATATCCTGCATGAAACCCATATTATCAGACTTTACCTAGTCCGTTGGCCTACAGATATTTCCCAGATATTAAGTCTCTAAATGGTTTTCGTTAACGATCCTCTTGTTGTTATGTTAGAGTTGTGTATTATTTCGAGTTAAGATCCAGTAAAAAAAAACAAAAAGTGTATTTTTAAATTGTCGACGTTTCGCAATTTTGTTGTTGCATCTTTAGGACACATATGTAGATTCTATATCCAACATGAAATCTATATTATCAATCTTTACGTATTCCGTTTGTCCGTGGATATTTCCCAGATATTAAGTTTCTAAATGGTTTTCGTTAACGATCCTGTTGTTTTTATGTTAGAGTGGTGTATTACTAGGGGTTAGGATACAGAAAAAAAAACAAATGTCTTTTTTAATTTGTCGACGTTTTGCAACTTTATCATTGCATCCTGAGGACACATAAATTTTATATCCTGCATGATACCCATATTATCAGTGTCCTGAGGATGCAACAGTAAATTGGCGAAACGTCGACAATTTAAATAAGGATTTTTATGTTTTTTACTGGTTTCTAACCCCAAATAATACACCACTCTAACATAACAACAAAAGATCGTTAATGAAGACTTAGAAACTTAATATCAGCGGACCAACGAAGTGGTAAAGACTGATAATATGGGTTTCAATTTAGTTGGTGGACAAATAATTTTTCCAAAAATGAACGTAGAGAAATCTTGTTCAATTGATTTTAAATTTTGCAGAAAAATTAAATGGGATACTTATTGAATTTATTTTAAATTATGCCCAAAAGTCAAGTGTGGCATAGGTAGGTATAAAGGGAATAGTAAATATGTTGGTAGGAATCCGATATGATGGAACAACATGGAACAAGGCTCAATCGTATATGTAAGGGTGGAACTTCCGGGTAAAAGAGATTTACCGATTTTGCTTACTTTATTATTAATTAATCGGTGCACAAGTCAAAACGAGCATAGTGAATATCTTAATGTAATGTAATATGGATATTTTTTTCAGTTTCGTTATGTATGACTTTTTTTATTAAAGATAAATAGAATAAAACTAAAGACCCTTTATATTATTTCCAATAATTGGTCCTTTAGGAAACTTCATACTGTTGCCACATTAATAGCTCATATCGCAGTTAAATTGTATTTTTAACACGCACGAAACAATATTGGCCTTGTTGATGCCAATAGCGTTATTTACGTCTGTTTGTACTGAAAAACATAAGTTGTGCTTTAAAAAGACAAATAGGATTGCCATCTAAACAAAACCAGCAATTTGGAATTGCAGGACTGGCAATTCGGAAATATCTCGATGGATCTTAAGGCCGTTTTACATGCTGCAATTCTTCTTTGCAATATGCAATAGTCTTGAACAAAGGCATGCGCAGTTTGACAAAAGATACAAATGTCTTGCCACTGCGCATACTTTTGTTCAAGACTATTGCAACTTGCAAGAAAGAAATGCAGCATGTAAAACGTCCTTAAAGCATACTGAATACGATTAAAAATTCGCATCTATTATGGTGTTTTTTTTTTACTTTTTATTAGTTTCAAATTGTTATTATTTCGCTTTCATATAAGGTGACATTTTTATGTTTTGCTCCTGTGCGAAGTACTCTAGAAATCGTTCTGCTGATAATATTATTTACAATTTCTAAAAAAAAATATGTTTGGGGTCTAAAAATATTATTCAGCTAGGACGCCGTATTTAATAACATGAACTCGATGCACTAATTGTTTAGTAATGATTAAGATTGAGGAGTATGTAATGCGACTGATAATACAAAAATTTGGTACCGTTGAGCTGATCAGATCAGTACCAGGTCAATTTTAACCCACTTTCAATTGCCGTATGTGATTCGAATTAAAATACGATAATTTGGTACTATCGAATTGATCTGCTCATATCGATGATATCAAATAGTACTGATGGTACCAGCTATTAAACCCCTGGGGTTTGAGCTCATTTGGTTTGTTTTGACGAGCCCAATACATAATTTGGTACCATCGAGCTGATCTAATCTGCTGGATGGTACCAAATGGTATCGGTCGATTTTAACCCACTTCTAGTAGTGGCATGGGTTTGAAATGTTGCAAGTATATGTAATTCAGATGAACATACGATAATTTGCTACCACCGAGTTGATCTGATCAGCTCAGTGGCTTCATTTGGTTTTTTGACTAGTCCAAACTTGTCACATCTTAATTTTCAATCGTTATGCCAAGAAGCCTAGTATCACGTTTCCTTGAGAAGCATGTACACTCTTTTTCGAATAACCATTAACATTAAGAAGTCACAAGTTTGTTTAATGCACATAATGTATTGAACAAAAAAACTACACTATGTGTTTAAGTTGGTGTTTCTCGTTTTTCTACTAAGGTACGATATACTTAGATCGCTTACGTGCACAATTTCTCAAACTTCTTTCTTAAATAGGATATCAGGACATCTCCTTACAAGCAGTCTGCTGCAACATAAATCAAATAATTTAATTTTTTATATTTCAACATTCTTTATTTTATTTCTAAGATCATTTACTTGTAACAAATTTACTAACTACGAGACACTGCTTTAAAATAAAAATATATATTATTTAGAAATGGGATGAAACTACCAACTTGACAAATAGATTCCAAGATACTTTGGCAAGGAAACAAGTAAGAAGACAATCAACAATCTCTAATTCTAGTCCACGTCAATTTGTCAGGAAAACTTCGACGGACATAATGGCGGACAACATATAATATTATAAGATAATTTTGCGGAACTCAATTTGAGGAATACGTCAGTTTGATGTAAAGGTAATTTGGTTATTTTTTATGATATAAAAGTAATTTAATTTTGTGCGAAAAATATTAGGCTCGATATATAAAAACAAAATTTAAGGAAATTAACAAAACGTATAAATCCTACCTTGCATAATATGAATTTTTAATTAAAACGTTAAATTAGGTTAAGTTTTAAATATGACATGACCGTACAAAGAATCTGTAACAAATAAAAAAAATACTGTAATGAAAATGTCAATGTTCTCACCCAATTGATTGCCGAAAAATTTACCTGCAGGTACATCAAATTAATTTCCACCAAATTGTCGTATTCACCAAAATGAAGCCTGCCAACTTAACGTATCTGCCCAACTGACTTCCAACAAATTTACGCAACCGACTAATTATCGTGCACCTCTGTCACCCGCCAAATTTATTTACCTAAATTATCAAAATTTCCTACGATTCGTATCAGGAATTCTAACTGAACATTACCAGCTAATAAAACACGTTCACAATATAACGCTATAGTTTAATAAAAGTTTTTTATTATAGAGGCTGCGAAGAAGAAGATCAGATAGTATCACATTGACGATCCATCTCTACACTCAAGGAGAACGCTAGCAACTATCATGAACTACGTAGAACACCAGCTATGAAAAATTATCATCTATTATGTAAGAACCGGCTGGTAAATAACCTAAATTTATTGAAATATTTTTAAAACGTTTTTTAACACGATTTTATTATTAGCTTCAATTATATGTAAACAAGTTTAGAAGATCGATTTTAACCCACATCAAATTGTGGTATATATTGGAAATTTTGCGGGACCGTATAATTCTGATGACAATACAAAAATTTGGTACCATCGCGATGGTACGCGACATTTAGAAGTAGATTAAAATGAACGGTACCGGTTCTTTTTAATCCACTTCTAAATGTCGTATGATTTTGAAATATTTCAATTGTATGTAAATCGAATTAAAATACTATAATTTGGTAGTATAGAGTTGATCTGATTAGCTCGATGGGATCAAATGGTACCGGTGATTCCAGCTATTAAACCCCTCGATTTTGGGCTCCTTTGGTTTATTTTGACGAGTATAATACATAATTTGCTATCATCGAGCTGACCTAATCTGCTAGATATTACCAAATATATGCAATTTGATAATTTGGTACCATCGAGTTGATCTGATCAGGTCATTGGTACTAGCTAGTAAACCCCTCGATTTTGGTTTCTTTTGGTTTTTGATGAGTCCAAACTTGTCATTTCTTAATGCTCAAAGGCTATGCCAAAAAGCATAGGGCGCTTTTTGCTTGAACAGTAAGAAGTGACAAGTTTATGAAATGCACATAATGTATTGAAAAAAGAACTATACTATTTTGTAATTTTTATTTTTTAATAAAACTATTATAGCGACTGTTATTATGCTGCCGTAGGATAGGAGGCATTTTAGAAATTGGCCAATCATACAGGCGCATCGAGCTTCTAAATATTTTACGTCATTTGTATAATATACAACCTACAGTACACCTATATACAAACCCACAGTCTTTAGTATAAGAGCAATATTACATCACACTGTAGTTGATTAGCGTCACATAATAGTTTACCCGACAACTTTAGGCTTCAACCTCTTAATTTTTCAAAAGAATCAACATCACTGCTTACCCCAGATGTATGCTTTTGTTGTATTGCTTGTAAACCAAGTTTCCAAATTGACTGCGTTAATTGCTGCTCGCGGGTAAATATTGATATCAAGTATAAATTGGTTTTTCTCTTTTTTTTACTAAGAAGGACACGTCACTGTATTCTTAGCTTTGCTAATCGACTCTGTCTTTATGTAATATCTTAATGATTTACAAGCACCCCTGCAAAAGAGGACTACGTTTTATGTTTTGCTGACATCCCATTACGTGTAATGTAAGTAATTTAATCTTTTATATTCAAACTTTATTTATTTTAGCTCTAAGATCATTTATTTGTAGCATATTTAGTAACTACGAGACACTGTATTAAAATAAAAATATAATATTTTAGTTAGAGATGGGATGAAACTACCAACTTGTCAAGTAGATTGTAAGATACTCTGGCAAGGAGACAAGTGAGAAGACAATCAACAATGTAGTGGAGAAACCTCCGTTCTAGTCAACGCCATTCTGGCAGAATAAATTTAGAGGGAAAATTTGACGGACATAATGGCTAATAACATACCTATATTATATAAGATAATTTTGCAGAACTCAATTTGACCAATATGGCAGTTTGACCTAAAGGTAATTTGTTTATTTTTTTATAATTTAAAAGTAAATTAAGTTTGTTCGAAAATATTAAGCTCGTTATATAATAACACAATTAAACAATAGAATTATTTTTATTTGCCATGGTATGAATTTTTAATTAAGTACTTTTACGCTTTAAATATGACAGCACCTTGCCGAGAATCTTGTTAAAATAAAAAAATTAAAAAAACGAACTTCTTGTTCTCACCCAATTTATTGTCGCAAAATGTACCTGTAGGTACGTCAAGTTGACATATCCGCCCAAGTGACTTCCCATAAATTTAGGCATTCGTCTAATTATCGCGCACTTAATGTCGTAAATTGTCCCCTACGATGCGTACCAGGAATTCTAATTGAACATTACCAACTAATAAAATTAAATACAAGTTTCTTTTTATGAATACTGCGAAGAAGAAGATGAGATAGTATGACATTGACAATATATCTCTATATTTAAGGAGAACACTAGCAACTATCACCAATTAGGTTGGAAACCGGCTAAGAAAAATCATCATCTATTATGTAGTTAGGTCGGAAACCGGCTAAGAATAATCATCATCTATTATTTAAAAATAGGCTCGTAAAAGGCTTAACATGGGCGATGATCCTAGGTACAATTTACTGGGTGCATATTGGGGCCTAGATGTTATGGGTCTCAAGAAAGAATTTCTGGACTACAACATTTTCAGTCGTAAATTTTGAAATGAAATATTTAAAACAAAAATTTAAAATATTTACCATAAACTTTTGTTATTCGATGTCCCTTTTCAATTTCTTTATCTCTTAGGGTAAAATATTCTTTAATATTAAATACAGCAAGATACAGATTTCTTAGCAAACTTTATGACCTAACTCGTCGAGTTTTGCATTTAAAGCCCCTTTCAGAAACCGCTCTTAAATCGCGGAAAATTCAAGTCCCGCCGGGCTATTCATAACCGCACATTTTAATATATTTTGCCGCCGATAAAATATGTATTGAGTTTGAAGCTCAATTTGCTACGGCATACTTGGCAATATTTATATGAAACATCGATGTAAAATATGTTTTGTTTGAGTTTAAAAGTTTAAGAATAGATTTTATATTTTACCGCGCTTTCACAACATGTATATTTTGTTTTCTTAAATAGTTAGTTAATAGTAACAATGAGAGTTTAAGTATTGCAACGAATTAGTAGAGTTTTGTTTTTCCATCTTGTATTCATACAAAAAATTGACTAGTTCATTCCTACATAATGCTTGAATTTTGTGCAAAATTTCAGGTAAATCGGATATAGTAGTAAAATGTTTAACATTCAAATCGGCCGCCATTTTATTCGCCCTATTGGATTTTTACCAAAATGTTAGAATTTCATTCCCATATTACCATTAATTTTTGACCAATATTTGAATTCAGTGTTGTAAGTAGTTTTTTAGCTATTCCGCGAACAGACAGACCGACGGAATTGCGAAATCGTGTTTTTCGGCATCTAGGGACTCTGAGACGCGAAGATCAGAAAAAAACCTGAGAGGGTAATTTTTTTACGATTATAATATTTCCTTTCACGAGGGAAGTAAAAAGGATACAAATTATATTACTAGAGGAGGAAAAAGGTTTTATTTAAAACATAAACGTCGAAAGTCGAGAAATTTTGCAGCTTAATTAAAAACGATGTAAGTTTAGGGTAAACGAGTTAATTTTTCGTAGAATGTTTAATAATTTATACAACACTAATAAAAATATAAATTCAAAATTAAATGTCGAGTTAGGTTACCAGTTCGATCCAATGTATATTTTATGTATGTATATAGACCGATTACTTCGTTATTGATCGTTGCGATCCTTACACTACATTAGAAAGTGTTTTATTCATAACGTCATCTTCACCTCATTCTTTAATAAATACATGAACATTTATAGGTGTACTATTAGGGCGGGGAAACAGACATATTACAGACGTAGAGTTATGTTAATGATATCCGATGGAAAAATAGCTACACTACACTGATGAATCAAACTTAACGCCTAATGATCTTAATAGATTTTATTGTACAATAGCACACTGCACGCATGTCAAACACAATTGTGAGTATTTTCGAGACTTTATAACAAATATTAGCATTCGTGAATAATTTTTTTGACACCTACAAATGCATCTGAACTCAAGTCAATATTTTTAGACATAAAAAATTCTCGTGCCTCTGGGAGGGATGGTGTTTCAATCGACATATTCAAGGCTCTCCCGGACAATGTTTTGTTTGTCCTTTCTGAAGCCATAAATATTTCATTTCCCAACGGCGATTTCTCATCAGATTGTCAAAAAAACTTATATTAACTTTTCTAGAATCACAACAAATTGTAAGTCATGCGCAGTTTGGATTTCAAAGCAAAAAAAGCACTAACGATGCTATATTCTCTTTTTCAGATAGGCTTTATTTAAAACTGAACGACAAAGAATCAGCTGCGGCAGTTTTTTGTGATCTTTCTAAGGCGTTCGATTGCGATAATCACTATATTTTATTAGAAACACTAGAGATGTCTGGTTTTAGAGGAATGACTTTGGACTGATTTAGATCGTATCTAACTGGGAAACAACAAAGTGATTGTTTCAAGGCCAAACATCGGATGGTCTTAGAGTTAAGTATGGGGTACCTCAGGGCTCGGTTTTGGGTCCCATACTCTTTCTATTATATATCAATGACTTGTCATCGGTAAAAATATCGGGTACGTTTACTCTGTTTGCTGATGATGCCACTGGCATAGTATTAATGTGACTGTTTTGAATGCTTTGGTAAATAGAGACTTATCTACCATAAAAAAGTGGTATGACGCGAATCATCTTACATTAAATACAAACAAAACTTGTGTAATATCATTTAAATGTGACTTTAATGAAGTATCTGTTGATAACTCTCCATTAAATTGTCTGACAGAGAATACATTTCTGGATATTTATATTGATAAAAGGTTAAAATTTGAGAGTCACATTGAAAAGTTAAGCAAAAAATTGTCTTCCAACTGCTATGCATTGAGAGTGATTAGTAACGAGCTAGATTATGCCATATCTAGAAACACAAACTTTGCTTTAATCGACTCTTACCTTAGCTACGGAATTTCTTTTTCGGGAACCTGTTTAAGGCAACTCTTCAACTCAATTTTTATTCTTCAGAAAAGAGCGGTTCGATACATGTGTAAGGCTAGAGTGAGAGTGTAGTGCCGTAAGGGTCATGTAGCAAGCATGTTAAAAAAATCGGTAAATTTCCTTTACATGGAGTTTCCCACCTTATGAATTTTTTTTAGGAATAGTGAAGTGTGAGCGACTTTAATTCAGTACATAGTCACAGTATATATGAATTGTATATTCCGTCTTTTCATTTTTATTGAGTGTCATTTTGTTCCATTATATTAGATTCCTACCAATATTGTATCGTTTCTTTCTACCTATGACATTCTTGACTTTTGGTCATAATTTAAAATACATCAATAAGAAGTTGCTACATTGACACATTCCGTTATTTTGTTTGTTATGTCATGTTGAATTCGTATCAGTTTATTTCATTTTCACATTTGATTTTTCTGCAAAATATATCAAATATATCAAAATCAATTGAACATGATATTTTTATGTCGATTTTTATAAATTTTATCTGGCTCCCATTTTGTTTCGCCGTTTTAAATTCGTACCATAATTTTACCAGTTTATCTCTATATCGCCCTTAATTCTTGCACAAAAATTGAATATAATTTAATAAGTAGTATTTTGAGGCTAATATTTTAAATATTTTATTAGGCCGCTGTTTTGTTTTGCTATCTTGGATTCATATCAAAATGTTATTAGTTCATTCCTATGTATACTTGATCAAAATTTAAAGTCAATCGGGTAAGTAGTTAAGCTAATGCCGCGAACTGACAGACATACGGACCGACAGACGAACCGACGAAATTGGTAAAACATATTTTTTGCCATCTAGGAACACTAAAACATGGAGATATGTAAAACCTGAGAGAGCGATTTTCTTACGATTACAAACATTTTATTTCGACTCCATTTTGTTGAGCCATCTTGACTTAGTACCACAATTTTAATAATTGACCTCTATACTACAATTAGGTATGGCATAAAATTTGAAATTAATCAATTAAGTAGTTTTGTCAGACTGAATTTTTAAATTGTTAAGCCGCCATTTTATTCAGCCGTCTTGGATTCGCACTCAGGTTTTAGCAGTTGATTCCAACATAATACTTTGATGCCTGTGCAAAATTTGAGAATAATTGGATAAGAAGTTTTTTAATAATAATTTCTTTAACATTTCACTAATCCGCCATTTTGTTTCGTCATATTATATTTTTTTCAAAATATTATCAGGTCATCCCCATATGATCCTCAATTTTTGATCAAAATTTGAAATCAATCGGTCAAGTAATTTTTTAGCTATGCCGCGAACAGGCAAACTAACCGACAGACCGACTTATTTATAGCTTAAAAACTAAGCTATACCGCGAACTCACAGACAGACAAACAGACCGACAGACGGACCAACGGAATTGATAAAACAGATTTTTTGGCTTCTAGTGGCGCTAAAACGTAAAGATATGTAAAACCTGATAGGGTGATTTTTTTTACAATTACACAAATTTTATTTGGTCGTCATTTTGAATTAGTACCACAATTTTACTGGTTCCTATACCACAATTAGATAGGGCACACAATTTGAAATCAATCTATTAAGCAGCTCTTGAATTTTTAAATATTTTATTAATTCACCGTTATGTTCCGCCATCTTGGATTTGTATCAAAAGATTACCAATTGATTCCAACTATTACTTCATGTTTCTGCATTTCACGCTATTTTGTTTTACCATATTAGATTTTTACCAAAATGTTACCTCTCTATTTTTGACCAAAATTTTAAGTCAATTGGGTAAGTAGTTTTTTAGCTATTCCGCGAACAGACGGACCAACAGACAGACAGACTGACGAAATTTAGATGTTTTTCTGCATCTAGGCACCCTGAAACGTAAAGATATGAAAAAATCTCGAAGGGTGATTATTACACGATTGCAATACTTTCATTTTACGAAAAACATAAAAATTTATAAATGGTTTGAGCAAGTTAACCAAGCATCTTGTAACGTTGTCTCACTAAGAATATCCATTTTGCAGCTCAAGGCAATAAAATTTCAGTAAATCGAAAAATTTCTGAGAAACGACAAAATTATCTTTTATTTAAAGCCACATAAATTGTATTTTCTTAAAATGGCGCTACTTGAATTAGGTCCACGAGCATCTGGATTGTATTGATGTAATACCAGCTGTAGGCGTTATTGAAAAGCTGTTTTTTTAGTAATTATCGTAACAGTAAAAATGTTGTCCTACCTGGGTTTTTATTATCGTTATAACGCCCTTTAAAAATTATTCGTATGATGACCCCCTCCTTATATATACTCCTGGTAGTCGGATTTTAATATGTCAAAAATGTTCTGAGAAGTTACACGATTACCTTTCATTCTATACTGCATACATTCTATGTTTTAAATGACGTTACATGGATGCGCTAGTCCGTAGCAGAAGTGCGTAGCACGAGCGTAAGTACCGTTTAGTCATATGGGAGTTGTCCTTTATGAGCAAGTCGTATTTGCAATCGTAAGTAGAAAGAAAAAACAAATTCAGGTCTTTCGACATTTTTTCGAAATAACATGTTTTTTATATTAAATCCATATAATATATATAATCGAAAAAAAAAAAATTAGTCTACACCAATGCCTTCCACAATTTTTCGATGTTAAAAATATTTAACTCAAATCTATCTGTTTTCAATTTAGGTTTTTGGGGTTGGCGCGTTCTCAAAAAATATTTTTACGTTCCTCTTAAAAATAGATCAACGCCCATGTCGCCCACAACCTAATCCCCATTTTTGGCGCAAAAGTGAAACGAATTGGTTTGACCGTTCATAAGTTATGGCGCTCGCAATTTTTGTTTACACACACAGTTAACATAACAAGAATTTCGTATTCTAGGAACAACAAAACGTGGAAAAACTCTTTTTTTGAAAATCTTTGCGATTACAACACTTTCCATATATAGCCGATACAGCACATTTTAATAATAGGATATATGAGCTGGTATAGGGAAAGTAAAACTGAAGAATTCTTGTGAGCTCAATGTTGACATTTTTAATTTACAGTATCTTTTTGTAAGTGCTTGATTAAATTCCACCATATTTATGAAAAACCAGCTTCTCTAAATTCCATCCTCCAATTAATAACTTAAGAAGAATTATTTTGATAAAGTATCCGCAACGCTGGGAGTTATAGTTTCCAACTCTGCCAAGCTTAGAAGTGAATAACCATAACGGAAACACAAACTTTGACCATCCTTTTTCATTAAGGAAACTTTTGATAGCGCGGTTTTAAATGGTGAAGGGAGTAAGGAGGGGGAGTCAAAGTCAAACGAAGAAAATGTATTATTTTTTCCAAAAGTCTCTAAGCATAACTTTAGTCTGTTCTCGACTTGTAGGAAAATATAGAAAAGGGGCCCAAGTTTTATAAAATTAAAAATATTTATCTATTGTTAGACGTTATAAAAGTATTATTTTAAGATCTATAATAGTCATTTTCTTATTAATAGAATGTAATATTGTTTAAAACTTTATTATTAAAAATTCGCTTCGTTTTCGCTAATGATTTAGTTCTTATTGACATTTACTAAGGGTAAATGCTTAATAACACGGTGCGCAGGCTTATTCATTTGCAATGATGTGAAGCAAATTGACGTACTTATAAATCGTAATATTAACCAATAGTTTTTTTGCAGAGTGAAGCAATTGACGTACTTAAAAGCACAGCTGCAGTTTCACAAACACAATCAAAGGATAAAGGATTTTTTTTTTAGTCTAGCCGATCGTTCCCATCCTGAAGAAATCAACTTTAAATTGACAGCAGGCATATTTACTGCAGAAGCTTTTAGTAATCCTGATATTAATCAGATTTAAAAATTAAAAATGGCTATATAAAATAAAATCTCGAAAGTTCTCCTAACTTATACTCATATTTCAAAAAATATTTATAAATTGACGTTTCGGCAATTATAGTAGGCTGTTTCAGAAATCGCTCATTCCTTTATTTTTTTGTAATGTAAAAATTTCCTTTTCTATCTACAAATAATTTAAAAAATATTTAGTAGTCAAATTATAAAAATACATCTACAATTTTTTTAACATTAGTTTAAAATGATATACTATTTACGAAAAAATATTTAAAGTTAAAATATAATGTAACATACCCCGAAAAATGAATGTCGTTTGTTTATTAATATTTTATTGGTTTGGCAGGTAACTCATTGTGAGGAATTTATAGATAATTTGTTTTGTACATTTTAAAAATAATGACTTAGACGGAGTTAAAACTGTACTATGTTTTTTAAAAAATCAAATTTTGGTATATTTGACTTAATTTTTGTATGTCTTGTTTGTCATTTACTGCATTTTTCTTTTTTTATCATTCTTTAATAATTAATCTCTGATGCAGGTTATCTTCACCTATGGTTTTGGTTTTAGAAGAATTAAATTAGTGTTTTTTGCTTTTTGCATATTTGTGTAATGCAGTGGATGTATTCTTAATATACGTATGCCCACAACATTTTCTAGATACATTAACAATACCACCAAATTCAGAATTATTATCACTAGATGTAATTTCTTTGTATACTAATATACCAAATGAACTCATAGTTAATGCTATAAAAAGCAAATTGAAAAATTTAAAAAAAACTACAACTCTTAACTCAGCTTGTAGAAGCCTTAAATCTTATAATGTCAGATAATTATTTTCAATATAAAAACTAATTTTATCAACTTATTATCAAACAAAGGACTTATATCTATTATAACAATCAAAACAAAAACGTAAAACTAGATAATATGCAAAAAAATACATTGCAATGGCATACACATTTCAACTGTCTAAAAACTCTTAGGACAATATAACATAATTGTGTGTCATATATGCCCAAAACCTGATAGGCTCCCTATTTGCAAAACTAAAAAATTCCTAATCCAATGTCGTATATGAAATTCCTTGTTTAAACTGCCCTATGAAATATATTGGTATGACAACCCAACTCTTAGGAAATAGAATAAAAGGGCATAAGTATACAATCCACTGCATTTCACAAACATGCAAAAAGCAGAAAACACGAATTTAATTTTTCTGAAACCAAAATCGTAGATGAAGATAAGGATAGTTGTTTATTTTTAGAGAATTTTTGGCTTTTCTCCGGTATTCAGGATCAGAGTGCATGATGGCACGATCTGCTAAACCTAGAAATACGGATTTTTTTTTTGGGAAATTGGGTGGTTTGTTTTTTAGTTTAAATATCTAGAAGACCAATTGTGTACCATTCAGTTTTCATATTCTCGTCTATATGATGTATTGTTAAGTCTAAAAAATTAATTCTGTTATTTTCTTCGACTTCAATTGTAAACTGAAAGCTTTTCTGTTATTCGTTAAATTTATTTAAGACATTTACTTGGTTTGCTGGCATTGTAGTAATGCAATCATCAAGATAATGGTAAAAAAATGGTATGTCGAAATTTTGGTTATTTAAAAATTTTGTTTCGGGGTCTATATATAATATCTATATAATAGTTTTTGTTCAAAAAATAACAAAAACTAATAACTTCCTAAAAGAAAACCCCGAAATCAAAATACTTAGAGCTGGTAAATCCAACAAAACTGTAATAATGCAAGCAACAGGATATTCCAAAAAATTAATTCCTTACTAAATAATACTAAAACTTCCAAAAAAATTAAATCGGACCCCACAATCCAATACCAAAAAAAGAACAACGAACTTGTTGTTTTTTGGGAAAAAAACAATATATATCTCCAAATGTTGCTAAAAACTTCAAGATTCGAAACGCCATACTACCAAAAATATACGGATTACCAAAACTTCATAAAAAGATATTCCATTGCGACCAATAGTTTCCTGTATACAATTCCCATACAACCCTCTGTCAAAATACTTAAAAAACATTCTTAGTACCATTATACACAAAAACAACTATTATGTAAAAGATTCATTCCAATTTAAATAAAAAATAAAAAAATTCCAAAATACTATTTGCTAATTTCGTTAGATGTAATATCCTTATATACAAATGTATCCTTACCCTTTCCAATAAAAATAATTAAATAAAACCGATCAGAAATTAACAAAAAATACGGATATACCACAAGAGCAATTTATCAAAGCAGTTGAATTAACTCTTAACTCCACATATTTTTTATATGAAGATCAGTTATACCAACAAACAGAGGGATGCGCAATGGGTGCCTCCATATCTAGCATTGTAGCACAAATAGTCATGGAAGACCTTGAAACAAAAGTTTTAAATAATCACGAAATCTCAAAAAGACATATTTTTGATTAAAATAATACCAAAATATTAAAATCGGACCCTCATACTAAAAAAGAGAATTTCATGAGATGATCGAGATTCCAAAAAGCAAAAATACCATCATCGATAAGAAGGACGTCAACAACATGAGTAAATTATATATTTCAGTACTAGAATAACCAGCTGTGATAATGTTAAGATAATATATGTATTATAGTTGTTTTTAAAAGTATGTATGTACGGCAATTTGTACTTTACTAGATAGAAATATTTATTTCATAAAAGAATACTTTATATTTATTCTCTTTCCACTTTAAAAAAATTTAAAAAAGTACACATAAGAATACCAGCAAAAAATATTATACATTTTTAATAATTTACGTTCTAAGGTAATAATAATAAAACATTAAAATAAAAACAACTTAATGTATAAATGTCAAATTAAAATTCTACGTCATCCTCCATTTTAGATTTGAAAAAGACCGAAGTGCGGTCAAAATTTATATATATATATATATATATATATATATATATATATATATATATATATATATATATATATATATATATATATATATATATATATATATATATATATATATATATATATATATATCTATGCTTACAGCCTTAAACAAAAATACATGTATAATATTATACCAATAAACGCTCATAGCAAGATAAAATTAAAGTTCACTATGAGGCTCTATAAGAGGTATATATAACTTATCCAATAAGTCCAATAAGTAGTTTTTAATTTAGCAATCTCGATTACACACCAGCATTAAAGACAAACAGCTTTAATTAAACTCTATTAAATAAAGAGAACAAAAAACCAAACGCTCTTAAATTAATAATTTTATTTGTTGAATCAACTAATAAAAGCGATGCAATCTTACAGGACTAAATGAAAAATTAATAATTGTTTGTAGATAATGGACTTTTTCTGCACTGGGCGGCAATGATGCGTGCTTCGATGGAGAAGGTCTGATGGCTTATTGGTTCAGTTAAATCCACGGATCTTGGTGAGAAATGGAGCAATCGTTTAAGTTTTAAGTCAACTTAATTGTGTATGGCGTCGAAAAATACAATAATGTACTATGTTGTTTAGTATAAATTGTTAAAAACATGTTAATATGGATAGTTAAGGATCTTTAATATGGATAATTTCTTATGTTTGTCTTCTGTATTAGGCCTTAATATTTTGAAATAAAGTCTTCCTGATTTACACTTTTAAACTGGTTTTTATAGTTTTAGATGGTGTTTGCCTTAATGCACCCAAAGATCAGGCCGAGAAGAATATTTTAATTTTTTTAAATGCAAGTTTTTTATTCTATTCAAAATGACAGTAAAATTATTTATTAAATAAAAAGTTATATTAAATCATTTTTTGTTTTAAAAATTTATTTTTATAATTAAATTTAGAGAAAAAAGCAAATAGAGTGAAACAGAATAACAAATAATTATAAAATCTCTTTAAAAAAATAATATAGCAAATTTTATTTTTAAATAAAATGAATTTAGTATCACATTCTAATATTTAAAAAAAAATAATAATTGTTTAAATATTAAATAAAATAATTAGCTTTTGTAATTATTTGCTTTTTATTTATTTACATTTCATTATATAAACAAATATAAATATATTTTTATTCTACGTACACCAGAGTCTTAACAAGGATACTACAATCCCTGTCTTCAGCAAGTCCTACATCGCAGCAGCAATCCAATGATCTATAACAGCCATGTCAAACTCAAAGTCACTGGTGGGCCAAAAGCATAAAAACCATCGACTAAGTGGGCCGCAAAACCATATCTTAAAGAAGACAAACTACTGAAAATCTTGAGAAAAAGTACTATTATAGGACAAGTCTGTTTATTAAATTTCCAATAAAAAGGGCACTACAAAAAACTACAAACATAAAATTCTTTTGGCAGATATTTGATATCTTTTGTCTTTAATTAAGTTGTCTATTTGTGGCGCGAATTTATCGGCGGGAATAACTTTTAAAAGTGCGTTTAAGTGTGCGTCCGTCAATCGCGATCTTGCAAGAGATTGGTTTCCTTTCATCAAAGAAAATAGTTGTTCACACTTATAGGTACTTTTTAACATTAACAGGATTTTACAGGCAAATTTTCTAATTTCTTGGTATTGATTAGGCAAGTACTTGTAAAATTCGAATGTACCAACACTATTAATTTTTTGTATTAAATGAGTCTAACAATGAATCTCAATTACTTCCATTTGCAAGTGAGGGGCAACTTTATCG
The DNA here is from genome assembly GCA_030620095.1 of Kuschelorhynchus macadamiae. Taxonomy (NCBI): domain Eukaryota; kingdom Metazoa; phylum Arthropoda; class Insecta; order Coleoptera; family Curculionidae; genus Kuschelorhynchus; species Kuschelorhynchus macadamiae. Next base: position 160,414 of record JAUTXW010001052.1, read on the forward strand.
ATATCGATAGTGAAAAGACCAGTAAATAGAGAAAAATTGTTTTTTTGGGTCTTAAAATCCTGAAAACGCTTCTTGCCAGAAGGCTTTTCATTTTCTCTGAATATATTTTGTATGATATTGGGACACTTGTGCTTTCCTGATATGCCTTACAAGTCAGAAAATGTGACAGATTATCCTCTGCTAACTGTTTTTCTCACATTATCTTACACTTGAAAGCTTTCACATGATCATGCATATCTGTAATAACTTGACGTGGTCCTTGCAATTTCGTTTTAAGTCCGACAAGCGTTTTGTAATATCTACCATAAATGAAATATCTTGTAAAAAGGTACATCGCATAATAAGCTGACATCTTCTGCTTTTGTTTCCATGAAAACGCGTATTTCTTCTTTGAGTTTCCAAAACCGGTCGAGTACCATAGAACACGAAAGCCATCGCACCTCCGCATAATATGGTAAACCAGTGTACTCACATTCTAAATCACGTAAAAATGCAGAAAACTGTCGCTGATTAAGGCCTCGTGAAGTGAAGTTTATAATTTTTTTCACTGACTTTAAAACATTTTCCAACTTGATCATTTTCGAGCATAAAACTTCTGTGGATTATACAATGAATATGATGAAAATCTGGTTTGTCACTGCCCGTTTCTCTGATCTTTGTCTGTAATATTTTAACGAAGCCATTTTACACTCCAGTCATTGAAGGAGCTCCGTCTGTTGCAACGGAACACAGTTTTGTCAAATCTAAATTGTACTTTTGGAGAAGTCTACAAACAGCATTGAAAATATCCTTCCCAGTTGTTGTATCATGCAATGGTACTAATTTCAGTAATTCTTCGTATATATTGATATCTGTATCAACCGCACGAAGAAAAACAGCGAGTTGCGCCACACCACACACATCCGTACTTTCGTTACAGGCAATAGAAAATGCAACGAAAAAGTCTGATTTTGTTTTTATCTGATCACTTATATTGGCAGCCAACTCAGTAACTCTTTCAGCGACAGTATTCCGGGACAAGGATATATTTTGAAATGCCTTCACGCTCCCGGGACTTACAATTTCCGCCGCCTTTACAAAGCACTCTTTTATAAATTCACATTCAACAAATGGTTTTGAGTGTTTCGCGATCAACTCCGACAGTACGTAGCTCGCTTGAAGGACAGATTCATTTTCTTGCTTTAGACGGGTAAACATAAGCTGCTGATCTTTCAACCTGATTTTAACTTATTTAACTTTTCGTTTCTGACCATGCCTGTATACTTATCAAACAGAGTTTTATGAATATCATAGTGACGTTTTATATTATATAATTTTGGGACACCGACTGTACTATTACGAATCAAACAAATAATTTTTTCTTTCACTTCACAGCAAAAAACTCTAATTCCCACTTTTCTTGAAAGATACGATGCTCATCTACAAGTTTCCTCTTACTTCCACTTGGTTTTTAAAGAGACAAGTTAAAAACTGTATCCGAAATAAATTATAATAAGTACTGTTAAGTGTTGTAACAATAAGTGCGCAACTCAGCTCGAAACTCTATCGCAACTGACTCATAACTGACTAAACACTGAACGACTGAACTCAATCGAACACGGCTTATATACGGATTGTGATTTCTCGAGTTCTTTCCAGAATGTTCAGATAGCGTCATCTGTGTTTTTGCGCGATAGAATTTCATGGTACAAGCCAGATAACGTTTGGCTTTAGGTTTTAGGTTGAGTATGTGTAGTTCATCCTGATAAACACAGATGACACTATGTACAATTGTACATTTTATTATACCAATCGTTGTCGCAGCGGCGCGCGCTTTCAAAAACGGTTTTCAACTTGTTCGCGGGCCGCATTATCTGGCTGTGTTCAAAACTGATTTGGGCCGCAGAAAAATGCTCACTGGGCCGCATGTTTGACATGGCTGATCTATAGACTAGCGAGCCCCGTGTAGGGGATAAACACTAAATGGAATCACAGAAACAAGTATTCCGCTAGCGAATACCACGACCGGCATTGAATAATATTGTTGATTCCTGGCTTTTGTTGGAAGCAATTATGTTAATATATTTTTATTCCGGGTACAACAACGACCTAACAATAACACTATGATCCCTGTCGAGAATATGTTTTTCATCAAAGCGGACACAATGATCCATTTTGATCAAACGAGGATCGCGATTTCGCTATTTTTAGAACTCTTCGGTTCGCTGTAGTCTAACAATAGGGCAATGGACAAAATAGAATCACAGAAATAAGTATTCGCTGACTAATACCGCGACCGTCATTCATTTATAATATTGACTCCTGGCTTTCGTTGGGAGCAATATTAATGTTAGTTTTTATTCCATGGACACTAATATCATATTAAGGATACTGTGATCCCTCTTCGGAACATGTGTTGCATTGCAGCAGACACAATGATCTATTTTGCCATAGACCAGCCAGTGACGTGTGGGCAAAAGCATATAACAGAATCACCGAAACAGCTTCCGGGCTTTTATTGCGAGTAATAATGTTAATATTTTTTTATTCCACGTACATCAACATCATAACAAGGGTACTGTGTTCTCTGTCTGGAACATGTTCTGCAGACGCAGTGATCCATTTTCGTTCTTTTCAATCGCTCTTTTTAGGACTCGTCAGGCCCCCATAGTCTAACATGCCCCGGGTATCGCAATTTGACGTATCTTACTGTTTTGTAATACATTTTTGTGTTTGGTTTTGTTTTCTGAGGGTGTTTTAGGTCTACTTCTTATAGTGGATAAAGATAATTGTACATACAAAAAATATGTAGAAAGTCCAGGTAAAGCCAGTCAATCGATTTTTTTTTACCTTTGCTAACTAATTATAGATTATAACATTTTTATTTATATTTCATTTTTTCTTTTTTGTCCTAATTTCCATTTAACTTTTTAATTTTCTTTTAATTAAATTTAATGTTGTTCCAATTTTTTAATCTAAAATAAAATAAATCGTGCTATTGTTACTTTAGTTAATAAAAAGAAGATATCATTACGTAAATGCAATGCGGCGTTACCAGTTAGTAGAAATAAAATATTAATTTAATTTTCAAAAAGTTTCTAATGCAGTTGCAGAATACGTACACGGTAAAAATTGTGCATTAATGTTATACAATTGTGCAGAAAAAACATGCATTACTGAACTACAACATTGTTCAGATTTTAAGAATAATACTTGTCTAAAAATACCAATAGCGTTACGTGTTAAAATCTTCAGAACAAAATTATTTATTCTGTCTGAACAATTATGTCTATATTTTATATAATCCCACGCATCCAGACCCTGATTGGACCGCAGACATTGGATGTTGTGGCACTATGGTGGCGAAATTCGGAAATATAATTCAACAGAAACGACAAATTATCAAACTGGCAACATACATGAAAGGTCGTTTGGTTTATAGACTGCAGGTTTATCAAAAAAAAAAAATACTTTCTTGTTGCGATTTTGTTTAAAATATTTTTCCCGGGCAGTCTGCAGTTTTGTACTCTTGGAGGCAAATAGGACTAAGCTATACACAGGTAAGTACTTATACCTATGGACATAATATATAAATACTACTATTTCTGAGAGAGTAAAATATCTCTGAATTTAAAGACAATAAAATGAACAAACGTCTTGCTTTTTGAGAATAATTTATATGAAATAGTCTTATTGAATGCTTTTAAAAATATTTCATAAAATCTTACATAAAAACAAAAAAGATATATCAGTTTAAGATACTTAAACTTTTTTAAAACATAATAAGTTCCCGTGTAACACATCAAAATATGAAAGAACTTGAATTTGTATTAAATATGCCTCAAACTCTAACTAGCTTTATTTTCACAATACACAAATTACGTTTGGCTCTTGTGTAATTGCAGTAACCCGTTATGTTTTAAAATAAAAAAAACTTAACTAATTTTACAAAACGTTGTGTTTTGGATAAGTACTATGTTCACTCGTTAAAAAACCATATACTTATACACCGATTTTTTTTGTTTTATTTACGTAACATCCAGATTTCAAAAGAGATTTAGCAAGTTTATCTACATCCAGTTGGAGTTGCTACGATGAATAAATTTATTTATTAAAAATAATTTTTGACTAATGGTTCTGTAGCTGATTATGGTTTGACTCCTTTATTTAACAGTTATCGAAAAATGTTTAGAAAATATACACAATTTTGTGCTTAAAATGTTCACAATTTGTGCAAGAATTATGCACACACATATTTTAGAAAAGATGCACATTCTGTGCTAAAAAAACATACAAAAGTATTAAAAATTTCTAACTTGATGCACAACTTTGGGCATAAAATGTTCACAATTTGTGCATTAATTATGCACAATATTGAAATGCATATTGATGTTATTATTTGCTATACAAAATTATCCATAAAATATGCATTCTCTTGTGCAAAAATCTTATATATTATCGTATGTCAATTCAACACAGTATTGTTCAGAAGATATGCACAATTATTCAGAAAATATGTACCACTAATTCTGACCAATCATGTGCACATTTTCTGCACAAAGTTGTTCCAAGTACACATTCAGATACAATTTGTGCACTAAATTTACACAATTGTGCAGAATTTATGCATATTTTTTTTAGAGTGAGTGTGAAGCACGTGCAAAAAGCTCATTTCATACTCATACACCATACTTACACACTAGGTGTAATTTAGCACGTATTGCACAGTATGCTACTTCAAACAGCTGAACAAAAAGACGATGCCCTATGAGACCTATGCATACGTATGCCCGCGGCCGCGATGGCTACGCGGTGCCCGGGATCTAGGCAATTATTTTTGCATTATGTGTTTGTGTTCCATTATTGAAGGATAACATCCATAGTAGTGGCTTCAAATATTGTTTACTGTTAACTCTTATTAGAATTTATAGTCACATATTGCAGCTATCTGATGGAAAAGTACAAATATTCGCCATATACACATATCTTGTGTTCTTGACGCCGCGACTATTGCGGAACGCGTGATTTCTAAACTTAGTGGATTTTCATATGGGAATGCTTGTATTGTTTGTTGGCACTATTTTTATTTATGTATATTAAGACTCGTAATTTTGTTGTATTTTTGGTTAGCCCAGGTTAGGGTTTTTTTGTTTTGATCTTGCTTGATTGTGCTGCCACGTATATTCTCGCCTTAAGAAATTTATTGAGGCTTGGCGCTCATCGTACTGAAAAATGATAAATAGTAATCCCGTCCTGTATCGGGAAGATTCCCATCTGGTAGGTGTAATTTGAGTTAATGTCGTAGAAAAAGTATAGTGCATAACACTTTTAATTTTCACACTGAACAGTGCAAGGAGTCTTGAAAAGTAACATTTTCAAAACTTCATATACAATATTCTATTAAACTATTTTCCTACTTAGTAAATATTCTTAGATACCAAACCACGTGATACGGATTGGAATTTCAGAAAGATGGCAACCATGGTTTTCTTTTAACAACAAGTCAAGTCCACAGAAAAATAATATAGAGTTTCTTGCTTCTTCATACCTAGTTAAATTGTTCCCATATGTTAACTTTCTGGTGTAGACTTCATATATAAACATTTATCTTTGACATGCCGTGTCTCAATTCGAAATTAATATTTCATAATCCTTAATTTCATCTTTTAATCCGAGCTTTTCTGTTCGAACGAAATTCGTCAAAAGTTGGATGTTCTCCCTCAAAAACTTTTTAAAGTCTTGTCAGCTATTCGGACGACATTAAATGAATTCGAAAGGACTTGCCTCTGAAGAGCAAAAGTTTCGCAGCTGAATTACAAGCGAAACTCTTGAATTAGAGTTGAGTTTTTAATGAACTATTTTAAACCTAACTCCAGTGATATCTCGAAAAGTTGACCTCGAGTTGACTGAATAGATGAGAAGACATGATTTAGATATTCATAACTTCAGTGAGAGGTATATTTTAAATAAATGTTTTTTTTAACGAATCGTAACGCAATTAATGTTCTAAATTAAAAGAGGCAAATATTTATATAGATAGCCAAATAATCTCATCTGGTTACTTTTGATTCTAAACACAAAAGTATTTAATATTAGATGACAACCAAAATTTATACATTCTGGTAATTTTTTGGGATTTTATGCCAAAAAGTTTCGAAAAGACTACTTTATATATAAACCAAAATACAGAAATAGTAGATACAGTTACCAGCCTTAAAGACTTAACAGCCTGTAAAGAAATGTTATATGATATTTCGAAAAAAAAAGTGTTTTAGTTTATTGAAATAGAGCACATAAGCAGCGTAGCAAAAATAATGAAACGATCAAATTGGCCAGGAAAGAGACAAGAAGATCTAGTTTTAATGACAATAATTATTATCAGTTACAGCAATGATGAAAATCATTTAACAATATATTTACAATAAATTTAAACAATTTTAGGTTAAACAGCTAAAATTTTACCGGATCACGACAAAAAGAACCCGGATATTCGAACATATCACAAAAGCATTCAAAAAATTGAGCCATTTTTACTTATTATTATTATCATCGGGAATTGTGATAATTTTTGGTAAACAGGCAAATTTTGGCGCACTCATCGCGAGTCCAAAATTATATTTCTTCGATCACTTTTCAGTTCATAGATTTTTTAGCACCAATATCATTTATTTCTTCTTTCATTTTTATGAACATTGACTGATTTTGTTGGGAAACTGTTACCAATAATCATAAAAACATAAAAACCCTGTTTTTGTTTTTCTTGCGTGTTTTTGTCTAAAAAATTCTGAACACTTGCCATACTTTATATTTTTGAACTAGTAACTTTTCCTTTATGTTGGCATCATGGCATCTTGAGTTGATGAGAATCAAATTAATTGATATGGTTAATTTGATATTTTGTTACATACTTAGGCCAATCAGTAATAGCCGGAACGCGGTAGTGAGGAGGCCTTAGGTGGACTGATACCGGGTTAGCACTAGGTTATGAGCCGTAGGCATCATTAGTAAAACCATAACACAAAAGACCGTGTAGCAATGACATTGGTTAGCAAACGGTGAAGAGATCGCAGTGGTTAGTTCTGGTTTGACCGAAACAATAAAAAAACTTCTTGACGACCATTTTTACTGACTTCCTTTTTTCACTTGCAATATTATGACCTACGTCCAAATATCAGCTTTCTTTTGTCGGGCGATCAATCGTTCGCGACCTTTTGCCATATATTCCAATTTTACTAACCTAAATTTAATCCTAACCTATTCTGTATTTTTTAATTTTGCGGACAGAACATCAAGGCCATTCCTCAAATAATTGCCGCCTGATGCATGTGAGAATAGTGTGACACCCACTGTTTTAATAAATTAAATATAGAAAACATGAAATCAAATTGTTTTAGTATTATCAATATTTAATATTTCTATGCGGTATTTCTGTTACCTATGTATTTTCATATATTGTTTTTCTTGTACTAAGTTATTAATATCAACAGTTTTTTTTACGTAAAAATAAATAAAATACTTATATAATCTATAAATAATGATTATAATAAACAGCAGTAGTTATTGATTTATGAACTTTGTTTCTTAACAAAAAAAAAAACACAAAACATTTACTAAATATTTAAACCCAAAATTCGTCTTTGTTTTCTTTATAGCAAATTCGGCAATTATCCCAATTCCCTCAATGTTCAATGGCTCAATGACCTTCGAATCAGTCAAACAAGTAGTTATTAATTCATATTAATTATTATTATTAATACCCATAAATAAACATGACCTTCAAAGTTTCTTAGGATAATGCTTATATTATCGACGGTTTGTAGAGATTTCGCAAAAATTGCTTCTCCACTACATACATGAACTGCTTTATGTTAAAGCCCGATTCTGGCTTTCCACGAACAAGTGATATTTATTTTGCATACAGATACATACAATGTAAACATTGGAGCTGTTTTGTCGCAAGATGGCTCAGGAAACTGCAAGAATTGCCCAAGTTTTGGTTGAAGAAATCTTTAGTTTACATGTAGTTCCACTGGAATTTCAGAGCAAGGACGAAATTTCGAGTCGGCCATTTTGAAGAAAGTTTGCAAAATCATGGAGATGCGAAACACAAAAACAAAAACTCAACATACTTGATCAGATAGCATGGTGGAATGATTTAATAAAATTATTGAAGGAGGTTTCTCCAAAATTGATGCCAGAAATCAGCGGACCAACACTTAACTCTGTTTCTCCGGATCAGACCGTAAAAAAAATTACGGCTACCTTGTGACTTAATGTTTGGATTGCCTAATGAAGAAAAAAAGGAATACCACATTGTGCTGATGAAATTTAGAGACTTTAATAAAATTGATGGCTAGCTTTTTGTTTAACATTTGCCTGAGGCATTTCATTAGCCTAATTCGTCTGGTGATTGTTGCGGTTTAGGATAAAAAGTCATCTGAACTCATGTTCATTTGGAGGCAGTAATTTATTTCTCTAGAATTCTCTTTTATTCGTAATTTGATGTTATCATCAGCAAAGCGCATATAAGTTTACTGCGGTCCATCCAGTCTATTTTCTTTTTTGTTTCAGACGAGCCGATCAAAAACATCCTCTGTACTAGAGTGGAGACTTTTGAGGATAGCCTATAGAGGCTATGGTTCAGGCGGCTATCCCTTCTATTTATATCTATTGTTATAGTTTTTGTCGTTTCCCCAAATTATGCTTATATTGTTCAATTCTGATGAGATATATTTATTTTACACAGAATATCGGGAGTCTATATTAGCTCTATCCGGGGATTTCAATATGCTCCACGTCTCGATGGAGTCGATCGACGGCATATCGGCACTTTTTCTCGATAGTTATCTCTATTACAATTTTGCAGATAACCGTTACTAAAAACATTTCAGAAGATGATTGGTAAGAATCTAATCTACTCCTTAGCTGCTTGGTAAATAGGTACCTTTTTGAATAGTTTACAAATGTATAACTAAGGGTACTTAAGTCTATTATATATATTCGTTGGTTGTTCTCTTTCGTTGAAAAAAAATATTGTTTCAGCAGTTCGGTTTCCGACTTTTACCACTAATCTTTTTAGTAGCCTAAAGTTTATCTGTATCAGTAGTAATTTTTGTATAATGTTTTCATCGAACCCCAGCATCTTCTCTGATGTCTGATTTAACATTTATATTATTTTTTACATAGTCAAAATTTAACACGGAAATGGTCCTGCATAATGCTATAAAACTTATATTTAGAAGATTTAATAAAAATTGGATCGCAAACATGTATATGCGTATAAAAAAGATGTATGTATGTATGTATATGTTTCTATTGAAAATATGATATTATTTTTATTAAATTGTTACTTCAATATATCTTTTAAAAAATATAATATAGAAGCAAACAAAAGAAGTTTGTCAAAAACACATTATTTCATAATCACTGAAATAACATTATGTTGAATATATGAGTTGTTACCGGTTTGAAAAATATTCGGATGTAATATGGTGTTTGTGACGTGCACCAATAAATAAATTAATAAATATTACCTTAGGGGATAGTTTGTATTCCTTTTAGGTTTATTCAGCCGTTATAATTTATCGGAGTGATTAAGATAGGAGATAATTAATAGGGTGAACATTTTTGCAATAAAGTGGATACTTCTGAAAACACCGAACAACATATTGTTGTGCAAGTTCTAAATAAATTGCGACATGAATAGCTGATTTGATTTATTTATTTGTATCTGATAGACCATCTATTCGAAGTTGAAAGATCTTTGACAAACAAAAAAGAAATCAATAAATTAAAAAGAGAAAAATCACCCCCCACGAAAATATTTATAATTTGTAGACATGTGTTTTTCTTTCATAATTTCCTAAGACATCGTATCTAGGTAATTTTTCCCTAAAATGAACTGTGTGAACGTTTATTAAGTTGCAATATCTACAATACTTAAGACCAAGTTTGCTAAATAAATAAAACGAATAAATGAAAAAAAATTAACGCAAAAACCTAAAGGACTTTCTTATTATTATTACTGATCCAACTTTGCAAATATAAAAGGTCAAACTCAGATAAAAAATGTCATTTTTATTTTCCTTGTGCGAGGGAAGTATTGTAATCGTTAAAAAATTATCATCCGAGATTTTTGGTTCGCAGCATAATTGCATTTCAATACCATTTTTAACAATTCTTCTAAAATGCGTTAATATTCTCAAGAATTTAAAAACAAATAATTTTATCTCAAAATCTATTTGCATCTCGGTTACAATATTTGTTTGAAAAATATATGCTCTTTAAGAGCATCGGAAGTTATCGACAACAACTTTTGATTTATCCGGGATGTTTAAAACCATGTCCTAAACACAAACTTCTTAGATCGTTATTACGTTTTATATTTTTCAATGAAACGCAATCTACATTTTAAAGGAAAAAAACCCGATTTTCCCCTAGGGCGAATTTTTCGTCCTTCATAGGCAAATTCTTAAGAAGCTTTTATGCCGGATCTTATCACGCTTTATATAAAAAGTTTATACGTGGCGAAAAGTTGCTGAAAAATAAATTTTTGTCGACATTTTTAACGGATCACATTGAATAGTCGCAAATTGCTACATGCCCTTATTGAAATCCATTTGAAAATTACATTTCGAGGTTTTCGACACATTTAATGACTCTTTCGCTGCCTTAAGCATGTTAAAATTATTCAGCCACATTTTCGGTGAAAAGCACGCTAATATTTTAACCGGGTTACTTAATTTTATACTCGAGTTTTAACTAATGTATGCGGATTCACGTCATCCAATAACTGATGTCTTTTGTCTATTATATAGATTCATTTTCAAGGAATATTTAATTTTTCCCCCCAGACGCCCAATAACAGTTTTAAGGAGGTTGGAACGTTTTAGAAATGTGCTATTTGTTAGCAATAAAATGTAAAATTTTAGGCTTTTGTTGCAGTTTTTCTGTCGCAGTTTTACTGTTGCGATACATGCCTACTTTAGTAACTACTTTAGTAACATATAAAAAGCGGCAACGTGATAAAAACTTCGTTTTGGTTTCAAGTCAAGTAAAGTACACATCATAAAAATTGCGGCCACTGGTAGAGGCCGCAAAAACCGCTCTCAAATTTAAGCAAACAAACAGTCATTGATCAGAGATCACTTGGATGAAATTTTGAAACAAAATGCATTGTGTCAAAACCTGTTTTCTAAACTGGCACTAGTTGCGGAGACGAAGGTACATTTTTAATCCAAAACTCACGTTCAAAATCAAATTGTCAAATCACCCAGTGAACATAAGAAATCCAAGTATCTCTAAAAGATCTGAAAATTGAATATACACTTGAAGTACTTCTAATTTCTAAAGTTGCGATCCCCAAAAATGAAGGTCGCTGAAATCAAGGCTTCTCTCACATAGAGTAGGATAAGGATCATTCATACCCACAGCTTAAACTCCATTGAAAAAAACGAGTGTTCACACCCTTAACTAAAGATGTGAAACTAATAGAGTAAATTTTACCAACCCAAAATATCACTCACTTTTGACTTGGCATCCTGATGGAACCTAAGTGAGAGCCGACAAACCGTTCACTCCAAAAGAAGGTAAGGATTCCCTTAAAGGATGGCACTAACCCAACCTCGGTAAATGCCCTCAAACCCTAACTGCGGGGTGAAGACCTGAAAAATCGCGAATATCAATTTTAAACCCCATGCCTGAAGCGTACGCTCCTGAAGGCTAAGGGAGAGAAACTCTCGGGAAAGGAACCCTCCAGAGATTCCTCCGTCACCAACGGTCCTAAAGAAGCAGCTGGAATCGTCCGTTTCAAGCGGGGTTTCTAACTAAGAACCGCTGAGCTAGAAAATACCACGAATGATAACCCTATGAGTGTCCCGCACAGGATAAGACCACCGCTGGGCATGATGGCCTAGGATGTATTCTAGGACCCAACGCTTACATACTACAAATGACCGAATGCTAAATTACGAAGATTCAAGGAAAAATAATATTTGTTAACCTAAATTGGCTCCTTAACATACATCTACGATTTAAAACCTAAAATGTAGATATCAGTTTGGTTCAAATAATTTTGACTTGATTTTACTTTATTTAATATATCTGGATAACTTATCATATTGTGGTGCTGAAAAAAAAGGTAAAACACTTTTTTTAAGGTTTTTCCTACACAACTTTAAGATGCATATAAATATTTGATTACATTATCATTTTGTTTATTTTCCAGATAAAAATGCGTTTCTCGTTACCAATTTCTACAAATTTAAGCATTCTCGATAAACGATCTACTATGAACCCCTGCTATCGTACACATTAAATAAATTAAGTTGGCCTGGGTATTTTTCCATCCATTGGCTATGCATATAATTTTTTTACCAAAATGAAAGATATCGGTTCTTACCTCGCTTAGTAATATTTTTTCTTACTACAGTAACAGCAGTGTTTTGTATTATATAGTTAGTGGAGTAAAAACAAGGAGAAAATCAAAAAGTCGCTTCATTCTCGAAAACATTTTTTTTAAGGTACAACCACATGAAATCTTTACAGTATGATTTGTTATGACCTTGTGCATGTGGAATGGCTAATAACGACTTTTTTTGTGGGACCAGAAATTTTTTATTCCAAGAAATGACAATAATTTGTCAAAATTTTGTACCTATGTTTTTTTACACATACCAGGCGATAACTTCGAAACTAATCAACTTATTGACATATAGGCGGTGATAGCTGTAGCAATTGAAGATTTATAGTGGGCGTATTTTTTCTTAGAAAATGTTTTAAACTTCAAACATTACATTTATTGCAGCATGATTTTCAGTGAGCGAGAAACTTTTTTATTTTTAAAATTTTGTAGGAGTCACCAGCGAGAAAGTTTTAGCTAAAACTACAAAAAAATTTTCAAAAAAACACCACTTAATTATCACTTTTAATTTTTGAAATAAATATCGTTATATATAGGTATGTTCAACCACGCGCGGCAGACAGATGAAGACGCGCGACGGCGACGCGGGGTGATTTGTGTTTTGTCTAGTTTTGCCGATTTGCGTAATTAAATAGATAAGCAGACAGCAGCGCCCTTGTTTTCCAGTGTTCAGTCATACCAGTACTTGTGCTATGGAGGCAGTATATGTAGAGAAGTTATAGTTGGGTTAATATAGTGGTTAAAGTGTGTTGAGGTATTTAGAAGTTACCTAATTGTATTAAAAATGGAATGTTTAATTTGTCTGGAGCTTATCATCGAAAATGACAAAATGGTCGTCCAAAATCCTCAACGGCTGGGCCTAGAAACAATAATGAGAATATCAGAAAAGAGACAAGATAGGTATGACAAGCTAATTTTACTGGAAAAAGAAGACATTTTAAGTGGAAAACTTAAAGTGAAATATCACAAAGCCTGTTGCTGCTTCTTTCATTACTTTTAGCGACCTTGCAGAAATATTTGTTAATACAATTTTAAGGGAAGGGCGACAACACAAAGCAAAACTGATACATTTAGTGTTTGATACTTACACTTCAAATTCATTAAAAAATGCTGAAAGAAAAAGATGTGGAGATTTTACTGCCGATTTTAAAGTATCCGGTGCACGAAAGGTTCCAAAATTTAAAGAATTTACAAAATCTTTAAATAAGCAGTCACTAATAAATTATTTAACCAACTATTTTTTGGAAAATGGGCCTTCTGTACTTTATAATAAAGAAGAAATACAAATAGCAGGAGGATTTAAGGATACTGAAAGTTGTTTTTTGATAACCAAAAATGGGAAGCCACAAAGTTTAGAAAAATTAAATAGTAACCAAGAAGAAGCTGATACCAGAATAATACTTCACGTCTTAAATGGTCTTCCGACTTGCAATTCCATTTTAGTAAAATCTGTGAATACTGATATTTTGAGTTTGCTACTTTATTGTTACTGCATTATTCCCGATATGACAGAGCTTCCAGAACTTTCTGAAAAAAAAAACGCTATTGATGTCAGTCAGCAATATATTCTCCTTTTATATAAGAATAATTTGGCAGAAATTCGCAAACTTAACGAATTACGTTATAAGTTAACGCAAACTACAAATCGGCCAACATCAGAATGACCTCCGACGGATGATGCATTCAAACAACATCTAAAAAGGTTGTAATTATTTTAAATATAACTAATATTTTTAAATGTTTATTTTAGATGAATATATCAGCTGAAAATATGGTATAGCAGCCACATAAACAAAGTCGTTCTGATAAAAACTGTAATAATAATAGGTGCTCCTGTGTTTCACAAGGACTTAAGTGTTGCAGCGACTGCAAATATGCGTGCGATAATAGACTACCTACCATCCAAGAAAGCTCGTCCGATTCAGAAATTTGAAGATTTTTAATAAATTATTTTTTAAATAAATATTATTAAAGCCCCTCTTTATATATACCAATAAATATTAAAGTAGTCGTCATGTTACTTAAAATTTAAGCAAGAAAAATAATAAAACATGTGTAACCGATCATCTTAAAAAAAGAACATATGACTGAAACCGAGTGTTTGTATACTGTTCAATTTAGAAGAAATAGTTTTAAACAAAAGAAAGAAGTAGTGAGATACGACAAATTTTTTTCTGTTTTTAATCATGACGAAATTCACAGGTTTTGATATTAGAACGAATTTTGTAATTTTTTTGTGGAATATTTTGTTTATTGGATCGAGTTTCTATGCTTTTAGCTATTAATTGATTTTATTTTACAAATGAACTTGAGGCATCCATGTTGTTTCTTATAGATTGCTTTAAGTAACGGCACCTCACGTCTCATTCCTATATGGGTGAAACCGCCTTCAGTGAGAAGAAATAATTTTTGTTATGGCTACAATCGAAAAAAAAGCACTTTTGTGTATGCCATGAAATTTTAATTAAAATCGAATTTATTATAATTATTAAAAAGAATAACAATAATACCTAAAAAATATAACTTCAGTTGAAACAAACAAATTTGCAAATTTTATTACAGCCAAGTGCAAATACGAAAGTTGTTTCAGAAATTTCTTAACTTACTGAAACTACCTGAATCTTGCATATAAAATGTGTCCAAGAAAACAAGACTATATACGAAATATCATTTAGACATTCCTTTGCTTACAGAAACTGCCAAGTCTTGGACATAAAATGTGTCCACGAAAAGAAAAGTAAATACGAAGCTTAATACAGATATTTTTTTCAACTGAAATGCCTTACATCTTGCACATAAAACAATATGTGACCAAGAACAAAAATAATGCTTAACATCTTGCACATAAAACAATACGTGACCAAAAACAAAATAATGCTTATTCGTACTGGAACTTTGCTTAAATCAATAAAGGAACGCGAAACCAATTTACAATTTTAATTATGTAGTGTTCTGAAAATAAAACCAAATTTAAAAATACATTTAATATTACTCGATTCGCTAAAAAAACGTCTTATTTATATCTAACTAATAAGAAGTAATAAGTTATTTTATATTTGCATTTTGCTGTACCCCAAACCGCCTTTTTGTAACTGAAAATCCGCATGCAGTCGGAAGAACACGTCATAGCCGAACGAAATTCAAAGAAGGACAACACTGCTGACATTGAGGATAATTGTCCGATATAAATTAGGATGGGTTCCGATGTCGCTGGCTGCCATCTATTTTGTCTGGGATATGAAAACTAGTCGCAGAACTGAGCATTTTATCAGATGGGAATTACAAAATATCCAATTTTCAGAAAAATTCACTGAAAGCCATGCCTCATAAAAATTGTAGGAGTACGAGATCCTTTAAAAATGCATTATTAAAACTCATATCTCTAGAAGCCAGTGAAACATTTTGTTGAAATTTGAGATATGAGAGTTTCCGAGTATACTAAATAAGACTTCAAAATTAAGCCTTTTATAAAAATGTTGCTAATATTTTCTTTATAAAATTATATCCCCTGAACCCACACGCCAATGAAAAATGTCTGCAAGGTTGCGACGAAACAATCATATTTCAGATCTATACTACCGTGTTAACAAAAAACACCTTAACTACATTTTTCTGTAAAATTGATATTTGGTGCCATATGCTTGGGGAGACTATTCTCCATCTAAACACCTTATATATGCTTAATATTGTGTGATTATGATACTACCTCAGTATATTTTCGGATGCTCAAGAAAAAAATGGTTGCAGAATTTGATGATCATTTTTTAAAATAAAGATAGTAATTCCTCAACTATCTACAAAACAACAAACATATTTATTGCTTTGCTATATGGTACTCAACAGGGACTTCAGAATATATCTCTGACACATTCTTGTTTAAAAATTCATTCGGATTGGCGAGTTTACCAAAAACAACAAATGCTGCCCACCACCATTGATATAGATAATTTTATCAACTCCATTGTTGATGGTAATCCGCTGAATGAATTAAAATGGGGTTGGAAGATGACTTTAAATGGATTGATGTCTATCACAACTTATCCAACAGCTTTAGTAGAATTACTTAATTTAATTTTACGTAAGTGAAAGTGCAAAAAGTGAAAATTTGTAACTTTCTAGTTTATTTTAACAGTCTTTCCCTCCGAATTTGTCCGTGCATTTTAAGATTATATTAGTTTATATCTTAATGAACCCAGTAATCTACCAATTTTCCGATTTCTATTGTGTAATGTTTAGAAATATTTTTGGTCTCTGAGAACTGGTCTATTAACCCGATCAGGTTTTTTGTAATTGAAAATCCACATGCAGTCGGAAGACATTTTATTTTGACAAGAACACGTCACAGCCGAACGAAATTGAAAAAACGACAACACTGGTCCGCCATTGGCGAGAAGGATTGTCCGATATAAATTAGGTTAGTTTCCGATGTCGCTGGCTGCGAACCCTCGTAAATATGTCGATGCGAGCTTCGGGACAGCGCGAAAAAGTAAAAAATGCCGTCGGGAGTTTAAAGCGAAGGAATTTATTACTTTTAGAAAGTTGCGAAGAGTTTTTTATAAAATGAGCTCGGAATTAGTCGATTTTTAGAGGATTATTCAATAGGACGTGACTGGAGAACTAAAACTTTATTTCAACCTCTACGAGTAAATATATTTGCCTATCAGTCAGTTAAGAAAATCCAGAATTCGTTATTTTTGAAATTATATACAAAAATGTTTTAGTATTTTCATTTTTGTAGTCCTGCATGTATACAAAAATAAAAATAATAAGTATTTTATGAAAGAGATCTTACATTCATTGGACTCATTTCCAGCAGTTTATGGAGTTTTATTTATATTCAGTATATATGAGTGATGAAAGAAAACCTTGTTTCCGAACATATGCGATATTATTAGAGCGGGCCCTTTATTGCCTTTACGTTCGATATATATATATATATATATATATATATATATATATATATATATATATATATAACTTTTATTTTCCGTTTATAAAACTTTATGACTTACTCACCACAGAGTTGTACCTAAGAAACATTATTGGAAGGAGGTGAATTATTACACTTTATAGACCACACATTTTCAAAATTGCCAACACAATATTTATTCGTGGTGTATGTGCATTTTTTTAATAATAGGATTATTTCGCAATGAATGAAATATTTGCCAATATAAATGGTGGTGAATAGCAGTGTCGTCAACACACCTGTCACTGTTTATATTGCAATCATATTTTTACCAAAATGTTAACAGGACGTCTCCATAAGACCCTTAGTTCAGTCAATCGGATAAGTACTTTTCTAGCTATGCCGCGTACAGGCAGACCGACAGAGAGACAATTAGATAGACAGACAGACAGAGCGACAGAACTAAAAAAAACATGTTTTTCGTGATCAAGGTGCCTTAAAACGTAATGATCTGAAAACAATTTCGAGGGTGATTTTTCAAGATGCAATACTTCACTTTTACGAGGGAAGTAAAAATAAATAAACTACCCCTATAAGTCAAAAAATCTCCACTAAGCCCCTACCGACACACATACTCCTAAAAAAACCTATTTAGTAAAAAATACTCATAGGTAGTTACCATCACCATATCTATATTTTGTATTTATTCGTAGTGCGTATAATATTATCCAAGTAATTGTTGTACGCCATAATTTTAAACATGACGTCATTATCTAATATACCATTTTTTCAATAAAGCAGCAATATTGAGTTTAAATGTTTGCCTCCCATTTGAGTCCGCAATACATTTGTCACAAATTTAAACGAACTAGTAGAACATGAAACTGAAAAGTTAGTACACTATAATTCAATATCAATTGTAGCGTGCAATAAGGAAACGTTTTCGTTTTTGCAGATCTCAACAAAAATAGTACAAGCTCTTCCTGTAGCGCATATGGATCAGGTTTACTGGGCGGATACAATTGTTAGAACCAAATTAATAATTTCAAGGGTAATATTTTTTTGCTTCCCTCATAAAACGGACCTAGATGATAAGTATATTTTCAATTGCATTGTCTAATTCGACAAAAAGTTCTAAACCTATTCTTATAATATACTTTATGCGGTTTTGTAATCGTTTTTGAAATATTTGATTTTTAAAGTTGGGAATGATGTACAATAAAACCCAGAACCTTTCGCAGAATCCAAAAATGCGGTAAGAACTATATTATCCCCGTTAGAATAAGCGCTAAAATCGATATTTTATATAATATCAATATTTGTTTTATTATATTTTCTTCCATCTTTATAAACAAAAAAGTCATATAATCACTGTTTACTTTTGTTATCCGGGTATCCCGTACAAAAGTATATTAGTATTTCGATTTTTGCTGTTATGCATTTATAAAACGATAACTATTATAATAAATCTTTGGTGAAAATATGGATTGAATACATGTCAAGTGATGTGTGATTTTTTTATTATAACTCATTGCAATTATTTCAGAAAACCCTTCTTCCTTACCATGATGAACCCTTTGGATTATGCATTTTAATATTAAAAATATCAATGTTCGATTTTATATTTAGTTCATTGAATGAGGGTGCATGACCACAGTGAGGAAACTAAAAGAAAATAATAGAAGGGGGAGAAATACTAAAATTTTGCCAACAGATTTTTAAAATTGGTAACACAATATTTATTCATTATGTTCGTGCAATTTTTTAATAACAGATCCAATTCGCGATGGATGAAATATTCATAATGAATCATAAAACATCAATATAGATTTTAGCACCAACAGTGGGACCATGGCAGCATCGCCAACTTAAGATGGCAAATTTGAATCACTTTGATGATTCAATTTATATGAATCGACTCACTCGAAGGACTGTTTTGCTAGGTTTGCGAGTGAAACCAGACTTTAGATGCCAAAGAGTTGATAAATTGAATTGGTCAAACGACAAACAATATAAATTTCAAACCTGGAAAATATATATATATATATATATATATATATATATATATATATATATATATATATATATATATATATATATATATATATATATATATATACATATATAGCAAAAGTGAGATTTATATATATATATATATATATATATATATATATATATATATATATATATATATATACATATATATATATATATATATATATATATATATATATATATATATATAAAAACTATTCATATATGGGAATAATGTTCACAATATAACACATCATTGGTGTTGGATGATTTTATTTTTAAAAACATTTCGACCATTTTGTAGCCTTCCTCAGTTATCTTAGTCTATTTAAGACAAATCACAAACATTGTAACAAATATTTTAAAACATTTTAAATAACACATAGTCACACATACTACTATACAGTTAAAACAGTACTATTTTTTAAACATATATGTAACAATGTTTGTGATTTGTCTTAAATAGAGTAAGATAACTGATGAAGGCCATAAAATGGTCGATATATATATATATATATATATATATATATATATATATATATATATATATATATATATATATATATATATATATATATATATATATATATATATATATATATATATATATATATATATATATGTGCTTTCACATATATTTACCAAAATTGTTTGGCCGTAAAAAATATATGTAGAATAGCAAAAATATATAATTTCTGCAGGTGCAAAACGGCCTCCAAGAAGAATTGCTTTCGATTTTGTCACAGGGTACCCTCCTGCGATAATGATTTCTGGTTTTAATCATGATAAATCATCTTAAAATTATCGATATGGTATAGAAAAGTGTCCGTAGTCAGATGGAGCATCCTTATAGATACACCGGGTTATCACTAAGATAAGTCTCCCTTATTTTTTTTGTTTTTTTTTTAGTAGCCCTATGAGAGACTATTGTGATTATTACATTATTTGTCAATATTTAACCTATGTTTGTTTAACAATTTGGCTCATTTCTGATTTAACCGAAACTGGCGGCATATTTTAGAATTTTTTAAATCGATTTTAATATAAAGAAAATGAAGTTAGTTTCCGATGTCGATGTCTGCAAACCCTCGTAAATATGTCAATGCGAGCTTCGGGACAGCGCAAAAAGGTAAAAAATGCCGTCGAAAGTTTAAAGCGAAGTAATTTATTACTTTTAGGAAGTTGCCAAGAGTATTTTATAAAATGAGTTCGAAGTTAATCAATTTTTAGAGGATTGTTCGACTTCAGAACTAAAAAATTATTTAAGCTATCCAGTAAATATATTTACCTATCAGTCAGTAAAATATTCTCAAAATTTAGGTAGGAATGAATGAAATTGTGTATGGGGATATTCAATAAAAATGAACAGTCCAGTAACTTCATTCTTGAAAAAGGTGGAAAAAAATGATAATATGAAGGTTTTATGGACTTTTAGGGATCGTTCATAAATATTATCAGCGAAAGATATTTTGATTCCCGGAAAAGATCTAGACGTATTTTTTTTAGAATACACCCTATGCGATTTTGTAGTCATTTTTGAAATATTTAAATAAAAATTTATGTTCACGGTGACTAAAATATTATATATCAATCTTGACATAAATACTTAAAATTAAAAAAGGTAGCAGGTGTCTTCCTTACATGCTGCAGACACATATCTGTGTCAAATAAACTTTAAATTCAATTATTTTAAAAACCGCATAGTCTGTTTTAAAAAATAAGTCTACAACTTTTCGTAGAAACAAAAAATGTTATAAGAACCATAGGATCCAAATTAGCACACTTTGGGATGCTTAGTTGTTTCGCTGATCATATTTATGAATGATTCATAAAATCTTTCAGATCTAACATGTTTGTCCTTCTTTAAAAATGACTTTGATTTTCTTTTATTAAAACTCACTATAAAACAATAACTTCAAAATAACCCTTATATCGAAGATATGAACGTTTGATTTTATTTTCGGTTCATGAAAGTTGTATGACTTATTTCTTGCAGGGACGGTCCTAAGAGAAAGTATTGGCAGAATTTTGCAAACATATCTTTAAAATTTTCAACAGAACATTTCCTCAATATGTTCGTGCCAATTTTTTTTTGGCATTGAACTAAATATTCATAATGAGTCATGAAAATTTGAATTAAAATTTGGCACCAAAACTGTGCTCATGGCAGCATCCCTATCGACAGTAACTGTCGCCAGACGAGCGGTCAAATATTAGTTGAGTAAGAAAATGTGTCAACACGTCCCCTTTAAGACGAAGAAATATATTAAGTAAAAAATAGTCACCATATTTATATTTTGTAGTAATTCATTTTCTGTACGGGTACATTGACCTCAATTTATAAATTCAAAGGCGATATTTTTTTTACAAATAAGCAAGTGAGATAGTTTGAATACAAAACGGAAATTAAATGTTTTAAAAAATATTTACTAAAAGTCAACAAGACTACATATTTTACAGGATTCCCCATAATAGACTAGTACTACTAAATTACAGCTTAATAACTTTTTCGGGTTTGTGATAACTGTATACATATTTGGCAAGTTTAGTTCTAACTTTTAAAAAACACGTCTTCTAAATGACGTCTACCAACTTCAACATATTTTTCAACATCAGACAAAAAGTGGTTCATTCTACTGCCTAGCAAACCTTCGTCTACTCCCAACTCGTTAACCAATTCCGACTTTAAAATACTCGAGCTGGTCGAGTTTCAAAAACAAAAGCCTTTAAATATTCGCAGAGAAAATAAAAAATCGGGTGCCATTAAGCCTGGGGACCTAGAAGACCAAGGCAAATCGAGAAGTGAGTCGTCCATTAAAAATTTCATACAGAATCCTTGTTGAGTTTAGTGGCGGCTCGAGCTATTGCCATATCTTGCTGCAATGGCAAAGTATTATTATTTACTAGTAATCCCCATTTATTCAATTCTGGAATGAGGAATGTCTTTGCATGTTTACGTAGCGCTTGGATGTTATTGTTGCAGGACAGTTATTTTCAACCTCAGAAAAATATGGATCAGTAATATCAAATGTCCCTACTCCAAACCACATAACAAATTTTGGGTTATTAGGTTTTGTGTAAAGATTTCAGGAGGATTTTCATTTGATCAGTATCTAAAATTATGTTTAATAACCATGAAGTTAAATAAAAATAAGCCTCGTCGTTCATTACAGGACTCTGGATTTCTGCTTGATGTAAATCTAAAAGTTCTTGACAAAAGGTTAGCGTTGATATTTTAGCTTGATTGCAAAGGTGCTGTGACATTCCTTTTGGAGAATTCGATCAAAGCCTCCCTTTGTAGATTGGCAAAGATTTTAGAAGTTCTCGTGAACGCAATTTTAACTCATCCAATATTTCCTGGGGTACGGACTGTTCTTCGATATCCAGGCTACTTCAGATTATGCACATGCCAGTGCCGAACCTATAAGATAACAGTTTTACCATTTGACGCATGTGATATTGTTGTTATAAAAGTGACATTGTAGTGCAAGTCTTCAATAGTTGGGATTAATTTTTTAACATAAAGAAAAACATAAAAAAGTCAGTTGTGTATGTACTTTAGACCCTAAGTTATGTAGATTTTTCGTTTTGCTTGAATATGCCACCAAAAAACTATTGATAAATAAACCATTTATTTATTTTGATATAAAAAAATTGGTTAGAAGTTCAGAAATTATAGGGCTCTGAAATGTATTAATAGCAGCTGACGATCACGCTTTTCCTAAAAGCTTTATATCTAAATTCGAAATCATCATCACTTCGTGCAAATAAATTCAGAACGAGCCTTCGACATTTCTTTCGAATGAATATTCAGAAAGCAGTAATAATCTTAAAAGGTGTAGATAAGGACTCTTAATTAGTTTCGTATAAATTTAATTGATAATTTAGGAAACGGTGATGGTGGAAACCTTTTAAATCGGAGACATAAACCGATTTCTTGATAACGGTTGATGACATCGTATCTTACAAAGAATCGCTTCTAAAGTAAATATATTTGGTCTGGGAATAAGCCATTTGTATTGCTTCGACATAGAATTCGTGTTTCGTGTGGCTAGACATGTACCTATGCTAATGTTAATTTAAAATTAAGCTTTTTTAAAATCAGAAAACCACTCTAGAGTCTGTTTATTTTTCAGGACTGTTTAGCAGTTTACGATATTAAACCAAGGGGCTTTAGTTTTGAAACAAAATAAATATTATATTATTTTTGTATTTGGAACATTTAATTTTTATAGCCTCATAAAAAATTTTTCCATTAAACTATTTTACAGAAAATTACAGTAAACTTTTTTTTATGTAAAAACTATGTATTTTCAGTAAGTAATTTGGACTATTTTTGCAATATTTTTTTAATAAGTTAGGCTGGTTTATAGAACAGAATGAGAGAAATTCCTAAGAGGCTAGAATCAAGGTCCTGCAGCTCAAACTAGCCGGCTTTCCACCACTACAAAAATACAGAACACAAGAATATGAACACTCAATTAAGCGAAAGTACAGTGAGGCAATCTAGTGAATAGTACGAGCTAGATACCAAATATTTACCAATAATTCTGTAACATCCCATTGGTGAGGATGATGAAAGGTGCATCAGTGAAATACATGGGTGCCCAGATTGAGTTGGCAGGATCTTATCAAAAAGGACTCGGAAAGGGCCACAAGACGCCTTTAGGCATACCAAGCTCATTTGGATAAACATGGAGACCTAAATTCCCTAGAGTATATTTTATTTACACGGCAGTGATAAAGCCAATGGTCACTTGTGATGCTCTTACCTAGTCTACTGCGATTAACAGGATGATATACAGGAAGAAACTTGTCAAGTTCTAGAGACTTGTTTGTTTGGTTATAACTATAGTCATAAGAACCATACTGAACCTAGCCATGGAGGTTATTCTGGAACTAGAACCTCTGCGAGGCACCTTTTTCTCCTTCCTTAAGTCAAAGGTTCTTGTTTCCTGCACCTAGGGTTCTATAAAGTAGGAAGGACCTAGAGCGGAGAACTATGAGAAAAGAACTAGGGCAATAATATTTGTTTTTGAGAGTCTTGTTTTTGGACGTTTTGCGTCTAAATATCAGACTAAGATTAGTAATTCTGCGAACAATGGAACTTTCAAGGGATATCATGACAGGCGTACCTTAATATGCTGCGACAGTCAAACGGACGTTAATAATGCTTTGTTTTTCGGGACAGTCAATTCATTTGCTACACTTCAACGCATTGGGAGCTGTGAGTCCAATAAGGTATCCATCTGAGTGCTTGGTCATTAGAACATTGTAGGTAATTAGGAAGCTGATTAACTAGCTGGAGGTTAATATCTCTTATTAACACTGCTTTTACTGATCCGAAATAGAGTCTTAAAATTGCTTCAACTGTTACGGCTAGGATTATCAAGTGCAGTTTCCAATAATTCCGTGCAGAATTGAAAGAACAACACACACACATATATGCTTAGCCTCGAAAGATCTGTTTTTTTTTCTGAAAAGGAGCACCTCCTGAGTTCCCCCATTTTGATTTATTCATAAACAGCACTACCAATTTTTTAAATTTATGTTTAAAAACCAAAATAAAGGTAATAATGTCTATATTTAAGATTTCCAAGATCTGTTTTTGATTATTACAGGTTTATGTATTATATTGTTGGTCAATGGGCATTTTAATTTCTATACCATATCATTAGTCAAATTACAATATTTATTTGCAAGTGATAACTTTTTATCCTGAATTAAAAAAAGCGTCAATATAAAAATCGGTCAATCTAGCCATACACACACACACACACACACACACACATATATATATATATATATATATATATATATATATATATATATATATATATATTTCAAATCAGCAAAATACCTTTTCATTTGCTAGAAAAACTTAGTAACTCACGTAAAAAATGCAGCCAAACAACAAATGATATTCGAAAATAAAAATAATTATTGATTGTAAATTTAATTAGTTCCTGCTGAAGAAACGTCGGTCTCAGCGATTAAAATAAACATTAAATATAATATTATAAAATATTGGCCTTTGCTACTTTAATTTATATTTTGAATGTACCATTATTACTTCAAAAATATGGGCTATCAAAACCATCCTGAGAGTATAGAAAATCAGTTTCAGTTATTTAGAATTAATTTACTAGTTTGCTTTTCGTTATTTGCACATTATAAACAAATAAACAGAGACGCACCAAATACGTGTTTCAAATGATGGAAATAGGTTTTCGCCACATTTTGTTCGAATTTCAAATAAACGGATATGGATAATTAATGAAACACAAACAAATATTTTATTAGTATTTATACCAAATGTTTTACAAAATAAAAATAACGTTATTAAATTAGCCAGTTTTCCCACATGTTATAGAAAACTAAGCCTGTAATTAACAAGTCTGTGACGGTTACTTAACTACTTACCTAATTAACTGTAAATTCTGAAAAAAAAATTAAAGGTCATATGAAGACGAAACCGTAACAGTAAGGTAAAAATCCAACATGAGACAAAATTTATGAAACCAAGACGACTAAACAAAATGACACCTTAATAAAATGTTTAAAATAATACTATGAAAAACTACTAATTCTCAAAAAACAAGTCTGAAAGGATTTTTGCACATTCATTATGGCCAAACAAAATGGCTTCCAAATAAAATGTCGGAAAAAATTAAGGTGAAAAGTTCTTTTTTTATTCAATTAATTACAAATTTTGTACAATTAGTTATGATATAGAAATAAATTGGTGAAATATTGGGACAAATCCCTATAGAACGGAACAAAATTTTCATTTATTATGGAAATAAAATATAACATAAATTATGTATTATACAGATTATTAAGTACCTACGTGGTGAACTAAATTGGGCCATTGTTCACTTTCCTTGATAATCCAGTAATAAAGGTGTTGGGGATATGACAAATACAAAAGTGCACTAATTTTTTTTGCTTATAGTTTGTAGGCCGTAGGGTTCACAAACAAAAATTGCCAAAAAAGAGGTTTTTGTCTCCCAAAATATTGCAGAGATAACAAAAATTGTTTGACTAGAAAAAGTAGGGCAAGTCATTACCTACAAAAAAGTTTATAATGATTTTCTAGGAAGTGTTTTCGAGATAAATTAATTTAAAGTCATCATTGATTTTCCTCTCCCCTCTTTTCGGATCAAGAGAATAATTCTTCAATTTCTTAGCAACCGCGAGAACAAGTTTTGCAATAACTCGAGTTAAAATTAGTTTATTTATAATACAAAATGTGTTTGGAAGAAGATATCCCTGGCTACATAACTTAACGATAGAAAAAAACATGAACTCTTTTTTTAGGCAATAATCTGCCTTACGTTTTTTAATTAAACAATTTTGCTCTATCTGCAATAATTTGGAAGATATTGGCCAAGAAAAATTTTTTTTTGACACTTGGATATTTTTTCCGGGCAGCCTACCTATAAGCACTCTATACATTTTTAAACAAGCCCTCGAGAGGTACTAATCGTAAACAAGGTACACAGTTGATAGGGCCGGATTGTAATAATTTCTATGTATAAAAGGATCTAAAATTCCTTCTGTTTCTATTATATAGCAGATATTTTAAATACTTTTTTAAAAATGTAATAGTAATCTTTATTTCTTACGGGAAATAAGAATTATTTATTTATAAAAAGAAGCGAAAAAATGCTGGTACCTCCTATTTTTTTGATGACAAGAACTTGATACTATGAAAAGTCTACACCATCTACCAAAAGCAGTGTGTACTAACATTACTAACTTTGAAACAATGGCTCACTAATTATGAAACCCAAATAAAGTGGTAGCATCATTTAGCCTTGTGCAAGAACCAATGCCAGCGATTACAAAAATGGCGTCTTAAGTATTCAACATCGATAAGAGAATACAGTGTTGAAATTCGTCCAATAATTTACCTCGGTGAGGTATGATTTGACACCCGTGAAACGTCATCCAAAGGAAAGATACAACGGAGAATTTTTGGAAGAATGGTTTAAGAATTGCTTTTTCCCAAACGTTCCTTAGAAAAGCGAGAAAGTAATGGACAATGCGAGCTATCACAATCGCCAGTTACGTAAGGATCAAGTCTGAAATAATACGAAATTGGAGATTCAAAATAACATGGAGGCGACTAAATTTTGAAAAAGTGAACTTTTATGAGTCTTGAAGATATTTTATATAAAAAAGTATTTGTTTATGGTTTTTAATCCCCTAGAAATGAATATCAAGTTTTAGGTCTGAAAATATATCTTCAATTTTAAGTTGTACTGTTATAGAACTTATAAAAAATGTATTATTGTTATTCTTTTAGGTAGTTGAAAAACTTAAGTTGAAAATGTAATTACTGTAGAAAATTGCTGTTACTCTGAATCATAACTAAACCGATTAGAAACAGAACTAGATATAAAAAAACTATAAGGTAAATTTCACGAAAATTGGTTCTGACTCAATGAGTGCAATAAAACTACATGTGTTTGTCACATTGTGTAAACAAGAGCTTAGCAATAAACAAATAGAAATAGTTTGTAGGGCCGGATTGTAATAATTTGTAGGCATAACAACATCTAAAATGTCTTCTGTTATAGCAATAAAAAGATAATTTTAAATGTTTACCTACGGCAGATATTTTAAACACATTTTTGAAAAATTGAACATTAGTGCTGCTTCTAGTGTTCCATCAAATGTTTCCACGAAGGTGACAAGGATTTGCCTAAAATAGACTTCAGGTTTTGCACAATTGGCAAAAAGTAAGTACTTATAGAAAATACCGTTCTGAAAGTTGTCCAATAATTTAGCTGGGACATGGTTTGACAGGCATGAAACATCATCCAAAAGATGGTCGGATTTTTCCAGAAGGTATAAACCAAAAGTTGCGTCAAGTTTTGGGAAGGATAGCCATTTTACAGGCCAGGTCAGAAAACGATTGAGTCCCAAATACCTTTTGGCAACTAGTAGAGTATATGGCCGCTGCACTATATAGAATTGACCCAGTTTTGTAGATTAAATAAAATTTAAGTAATCTGAAAAAAAATCACTCTCGGAGTTTTTTACATATCTTAGCGTCCCTCGATGCCAAAATTTTTTTTTTATCAGTTTCGTTGGTCTGTCTGTCGGATTGACTTCAAATTTTAGTCAAAAGATAAAGGTCGCATGGGAATGACCTGGTAATATTTGGTAAAAATCCAATATGCCGGAACAAGATTGCGGCTTAGTGAAATCTTAAAAAAAATATAAAACTAATTATGCAATTTATCTCAAATTTTGCACAAAAATTAAGTGTTACATAAGAATTAACTGGTATAAATATAAGATAGCAAAACAAAATCAACCTATCAAAATACTTATTCAATTGACTTTAAATTTTGCTGAAAAATTAAATGTGACGTAAGGATAAACTGATATGAATTCGACATGACGTTACAAAATCGCGGTGCGTTTTAATGTAAAAACAACTTACTAAATGTATTACTTTCCTCGTAAATGGGAAGTACTGTAATCGACAAAAATCACCCACCGAGATTTTTGCCGAGATGCCGAAAAATATTCGTTCTCGATTCCATCGATCTGTCTGTTTGTGGGATTGTTTTTCGCGGCATAGCTAAAAAACTACTTACCCAATTGACTTCAGATTTTAGTCAAAATTTCAGGGTCGTACTGGGATGACCTGGTAACATTTTCGTAAAAAATCCAATATGGCAAACCGAAATGGCGGCCTAGTAAAATGTAAAAAAAAATATTACTAAAAACGTTCTTATCCAATTTATCTCAAATTTTGCACAAAAATCAAGTACTATGTAGGATACAAGTGGTAAAATTTTGTAGAAAAAGCCTGGAAAAACTACTTAATGAAGTGATTTCAAACAGTGTGCCGTAGCTATTTATGGTATAGAGATCAACTAGTAAAACTGTGGTACTAATCCAAGATGGTGGAACAAAATGGCGGCCAAATAAAATTTTTGTAACCTGAAAAAAAATCATCCTCTTAGCTTTTACATATCCTCACGTTTCAGCGTCCCCATATGCTAAAAAATGTGTTTGATAAGTTCCTTCGTCCGCTTGTCGGTTTGTCTGTCAGTTCGCCGCTTAGCTTAAAAACCACTAATCAGATTGACTTCAAATTTTAGTCAAAAATTAAGGATCAGATAGGGATGATCTGGTAGAATTTTGGTTAAAATCCAATATGCCAGAGCAAGATAGCGGCCTAGTGTCACGTAAAAAACTTATTACCAAAAAACTAATTACCTTATTTACTTCAAAATTTTGATATGAATATAAGATATCAAAACAAAATGGAGGCCTAATAAAATATTTAAAAAACCAGCCTGAAAAAATTTTTTTTGCTAGCATTAAGTGTGATATAGAGATAAACTGGTAAAGTTGTGTAACGACTTATAGATGGGGAAACAAAATGGCGGCCAAATAAATGTTTTGGAAAAACAATGTAAAAAATCTTATTCAATTGGCTTTAAATTCTGCAGAAGAACTAAAACATGATATAGGGGATAAATTGAAACCAATCCAACATGACGTAACAAAACAGAGATGTGTGTCAATGTAAATACTACTTACTGAATTTACTTTAAATTATGCCCAAAAATCAAATATGGCATAGGTAAAAACTGGTAAAATATCGGTAGGAATTTAATATGATAGAATAAAATGGCGCCCAATAAAAATATGTGAAAAGACAGTATATATGTGTTCCTAAATAACTATGTACTGAACTAAATTGGCCCACACTTCACTATTGCTAATAAAAGGAAATATTTATAACCAATGAAGTTCGGGGTAAACCGAATTTACTGATTTTTTTAAATGTAGCCCTCTGTATTAAATGTAAATACTAAAAATAAATGGCAATATATTACAATCGTATCATCTGAGAATCTAAGATTGTTATACGGTATATTGCTATTGCTGTGCTTGCATTTAGAAGATCTACTATCAAATAGAGAGAAAATATCTCTAAATATACAAAGTGTTTCATTTATAATAAGAAAGTTAATACCCGGACAGAGCAATATAAACACCCTGTCAACATGAAAATAATATAATTTAAAAATTCAAATCGAAACACGAAACCCTTGTATTTAACATTATTTGTATATCACTTCTTAAAGCAGATCATCTTATGTGTTGCACCCTGTACAATGTTTAAAAAAACATTGAAAAACAACGAAACACTTTGCGTTGAGAAAGCATATTAAGAATTCCGCATCTCATACCGACTTTTACTTGTGTTTTTATGCATATCGAGGTTTTTGTTTTTCAAATGTCTGATTTTACAATTTTGTTTTTGAGGATTCTGTAGTTGCAAAAAAAATAATTGTGCACAAAGGCAGATCAGCTAAAATACGTGTCGTCGCAAAACCATTGATATATTTAATTCTCAGCTTATAGAAGTATAAAATTTAATTTAAAACCATATGAAATTTAAGTATTCCATACGTTTTCATACATTTTTTTTGTTAATATTGGTTCTAAACTTATTGAGCATCAAATTCTTCTACTGTCATTAGAAATATGCATATGCTAAAAATTTGAAATCGATAAGCTAGAAAAAGTACTCCTAAATTGACCTACAAGATTTGACTCAGACCGACAGAAAAGTAAAGAGAAATAAAAGCTGGTAATAATGCGTTGTACTCCTTCCTATTCGTTTATTTATTAAAATTTTAACAGGCTAGTGAAATTGTTTCCTCAAATGATAAAGCTAAAATATATAGTAATTTATTAATTACTAAATTTTTTTAAGCAGAACCAGCAGCAAGAAAAATTTAAGCACCTGCCATTTTTTACCCAAGCTTTAAGGCGTGCGAGTATACAAGAAAAAAACGGAGTACATTATATTATTATGAACCGATGATCTTTCAATATGCGCCTGAACAAAAAAGAAAATTAATTGAGACGCAAGGGATTTAAATGAACTTAAAAAGCCACTTGGTGTGGTCCTGTTAGATAGGGTCGTTAAAATAATGATCTTGCGACAATAAAGAGGTAATTAATCATGAGCTTTTCGTTTTGACGGTACACCTGATCCTCCTTTTAATTAGAACTCAAAAGAGGATTTATAACGATATTTTACACAAAATTTAAAAAATGTCAACTAAAGTCAAAACTTGAAAGGCACATATGATATTTATTTTACGGGAAGGTTTATGTGAAATAATGCGCCGACGCAATTTCAACATATATTAAACTTGTGTCAAAAAAATTTACTTTAATAGGAAATGCACGGGTGAAATATTTGTAAAAAACCTTTCATTAAGCGATATGTTTCACAGTCGGAATATTTGACAAATTAGATATAATTGCCATAAATTTGTCAAACATGTAGTCTATTGTTTTGCTTTTGAGTGGAGGGAGAAGTAGATGGCAGCGTAACTCGTGCAGCGGAAAAGTTGGTTTTGTTCTTTTAGAAATATTAACCATTCGACGAAACTTCTATACAGAGGGGTACAAAGTTCGGCTCGACCTGTGTCGCTTTATTTTGCAAAATTTTTGTGCTGTAAACAATTGTGTATTGCGATATTAATCGCGATTAACAAAATAAATAGAGCTTTCATTTAAAGCAAAATTAATCTACTAAACAATGCTTCTCGCGATAAATAAATATCTCGTATAACTCGTCACAAATAGTCACAGCGACGAACTTTTTCACACATCTTAAGCATCACATAGCCTATATTTATACTAATCGTCAAATTTATAAGTTGCAAATTGAACGGTACTCACAGTAGAAAAAGAGCTAATTTTTGAAGGTTTGTTTCGATTGTAGCGGAAACCGATCAACACAAATTTCAATGGGATATATATCAGAAGATAGATTTTTAAAAAGATCATTTTTTTAAACTATATAACCCCGCCAGGTTCTAAAACGAAATCCGCGGGTTTCAGTAACATATATATAAAACACAATATTTTACATTTTATGTATATATATATATATATATATATATATATATATATATATATATTATATACAGGGTGTTAGTAAATAAGTGGGTCAAACTTCAAGGGGTTATTTGGCATGAAAAAAATCGTGACGGTTTGCTATATAAACGTATGCAATTGAGAATTTTCTATTCATCATTGGCGGGCATATGGGTAATGATTTTAACGAAAAATATGGTACGCCACTTATTTCAAATTAAAAATCATTTTTGAATTCCTCGTTCAATTTGTGACAAAAATCTTCTTTTGCCTGTTTTCGTATGTGGCGCGGTTTTTATGCAAAAAAACAGAACATCTTAACACTAATAAAATTTTAAACAGGGGTACAGCTACAACAAATGTTGAAAATGACCGCCCTCAAACGTGTCACAAGATTCAACTCTTCGCCTCATTGATTGTCGTATTCACGCAAATGTTCCTGGTGTATTTCTTATTGTCTCACACCCGGCTATAATTCGCTTCCTCAGATCATCAACATTTTCGACGGGAGTATGCAATTAAGAATTTTCTATTCATCATATTTTCTATTCTTTTCGATAAAATACAAATTTATTACTTATTAACAATAATGTTATTGCAAACTAAAAACTTAAGAATGAGATAACGCTAATTTGACATTGCGTTAAAATATTCGTATTTAACAGATAAATTTTGACAGCAGCTTACTAGATAATGTATTATTACCCTACCTTAAACAAATGGTAACATTCGTTTTCTAAATCGAATGCTATGTATATTATTGCATTTTTATATTGTCCTGAACATTCCAAACACTTTTGTGTTACGTTTCCTATACATAAATTCAGATGTTTTCGAGAAAATGGGGCTTGAAAATTGACATTTTTGAGTTTTTGAAGCTCTGTAACTCCCAAACGACTTAACTTGCAACGAAATCGACTGCACTTTCGTATCGTGGTTTTTAGTTATCTGTCGCCTGACACCAATTCCTACTTTGATAGGAAATGTCAAATTTTGACACCTCCTGTCAAACTAGAAATTGGTATGGGGAAATAGATATTTAAAAACTGATATTCGAAATCCATTGTGTTGCAAGTTGTCATTTGGTAGTTATAGAGCTTCAAAGAGTCAAAAATGTCAACTTTCAAGCGCCATTTTCTCGAAAACAGTTGAATTTAGACAAAGGGAACATAACACTAAAAGTGTTTATAGTGTTCAGGAAAATACAAAAATGCAATAATATACAGCGCATTTTGTTAAGAAAACGGATGTGGCTACCGGTTTAAGATAGAAGCGACAACACCGCACAATTTAAAATATTTTAAAAAGGGAGTTGATACTCATCTATTGCTAGAGCCAAATTTTCAAAATAATCTCTTTTTTGGTTCTCCAGATACTCCTAATAGGCCATTGAGTTTGAGGTACACTGTATATATAGTATAGATATTAAGCAGTTCTTGTATAACCTAACCCTGTCGTGATATACAAGAACGAGATATACACGTTTATTTAACGAACGAACACTATCAAGTGTTGCTTACGATGAATGCGCTTTCTGGTGGCAACCCAACCGAACTATTTCAGTAACTTTTTGAATACGGATGGGCCGTAATATAGACCAGCTAAAATTTCTTAACTATGGTTCAAATGAATATATATAAATTGTTTAAAAAGTATTAAACTAATCTGGAAAGTAAGTTAAACATAAAAAAGTATAAGGTGTTTACTCAATCCTCTACAAAACTAAAGCTTCTTCCAGGTTTAGTGAAGCTAATTCTTGGATTCTCGATATACTTAACAAACAATTTTTATTATGCTCAATTTTTCGTATACTTATTCAGATAAGACTTTCAGGATAATTGAGTGGAGTTGGCTTTTCGTTTTTAGAGGAGAAGTAACTAATAAAAAGAAGACACAAGCGTTAACAATTTAAGAAGTTTAAATGGGAACTTGCTTTTAATTAGAAAAAGGACGAAGTATTATTTTATAGCGAAAAAAACTATTTCCTATAATTTTGTGTGAGATAAATAACTGCTAGCTGATTAAACTATTTAGTTTTGAATCATATGTCGTATTTCTATTTTAGTTCCGGCTACTAAACGAAAGGTTTCTTGGTACTACCCGCAACTTCCAACCTTCCACTATCTTTTAATATTTTCGCATAATAATGACAATTCTAGCAGCACTCTCTTATACTCATGACTGATGGCAGATTGCTGGGTCCTTTATTTTTACCACTTGGCAAAAAGGACGTATATTGATGAATATCAATAAGAGAAGACCTCATTTTAAATAAGATATCAGTCCCAAGTAACTCATTTCGCCCCACATCTCTAACCTACAGAAGAAAATTCTAAAGCATGTATTAACATTTCAACCAGCAATAAATTGTGCCGAGGCTACTTATGAAAAAAAGCGGTTTAATTCCACCTTACACGATCTGACATCGGCAAACCCTGTTTCGAACGCACTTGAAACCGGCCAATTAAAAGAAGGGCTTCGGTCGATAAAGTAGACCTTATAAATCCTGCATTGTTTTCGTATCTAATCTCTGATCGAAATCGCGATCGACCGAGTAAAAACACTGGACACCAGATCAATTTTAAATACCACCCTAACAAGAAAATGTTTCTTATTTCGCTGAAGACTGTGTTCCAGGATTATGTCTGGATAATCATTTTATTTTCGCACGATTCATGTTTTCGAATTTCTTCTTTATTCAGCCAAAATAGACAAAAACTTACAACCTTTGAAAAAATGGCATAGAACGGAAAATTTGTAGAAACCGTTAAAATATCTTAAAATATCATATCAAAATGTTTTGTTTGTGTCTTACCCTAGACATAGTCCACGATCAAAATATTTGTACATTCAAAAATAAAGCCTGCCACTCACCATTCGTTGATTCGTCCGTGCGATTCGGTTCGCGACAATTCATGCTTTCGTGCGGATTATCAAAGTAGGTTTTGATTTCGGCGAACCATGAGTAGCAATTTTTTTGTTTTTTATGTATTGTCAAACATTGAAACGTATGTAATCCATACGAATGAATTAAATAAAAAGTGATGCATAGTGTGGATGAAATATTCGTCAATTTGTTGATTCACCAATGAGTTTATATACGTGAATTAACGAATCGAACCGAATATTAAGTAGCGGGCTTAAGAGATGGCGCATTGAACTGAACACATCTTGTCTCCATTTCAAAGATCCGTGACCCAGTTCACAATTTGTCTAAACCAGGCTTCAGCGTGTCAGTACAAAACTTCAGATCCCTGAACCGGATCAATCATGAAGGACACATCTCTAGCACCAGCCAGGTGAAACGAATTCAGTTTGAAGACTTGCAGGATGAGACAGTCAAAATAAAAATACACGCCTCCAAGGCTCCTTTTTTATCTCTCAGATGAAAATCTGGATCAAGAATTTTTAAATAACCCTGTATTATAAAATTAATCGAGGACATGCCTAATATTAGTAACAAGTAATTAAACAATACATATTTTTGTGTAATATTTAGATTTGAGGGCAAACACAAACAAAATAAAAATTCTGCCACATCCGATGCCCATGCCCTAAATATGAAAATTAGGTACAATTAAACAGTTGGTTTTTGTGCAATAGCCCGCTTTCTCTTGGTCATACGATAACTATGGTAAAATATAAGCTTATAAATTTATTTACCATTACGTAAAAAGTGTATAAAAACTTCTTACTTCCCTTGTAGGGGGTATTGTACTCGTCAAAAAAATCACCCTCCCGGCTTCAAATCTTCGCGTTTAGACTCCCTAGATGCCAAAAAAAAAGGTTTTTCTCAATTTCGTCGGTCTGCCTGGCGTAGCCAAAAGCAACTCATCCGATTAACTTCATATTTGGGTCAAAAATTGAGGGTCATATGATGATGAAATCGTAACATTTTGGTAAAAATGCAGTACGACGAAACAAATTTGTGGCTTTTCTCAATTTTTACGGTTTGTCTGTCTGCTGTCAATTCGTGGCATAGCTAAAAAAATACTAACCCGATTCTGGTCAAAAATAAAGGATCATACGGCAAAGAAAGGGTTACATTTCGGTAAAAATCCATAAATTAGGTATTATTATTAGATTGAATGCAAATTTTCTGCGAGGATTAAGTATGATATGGAGATGAACAGGTAAAATTGTGATACGAATTCAAGATGGCGACCAAATAAAATATTTGTATTCGTGAAAAATTATCCTCCCCGATTTTACATATCCTAACGTTTTAGCGTCCCTAGATCCCAGATGCCAAGAAACATATTTTTTTAATTCCGTCGTTCTGTGTGGGTCTGTATGTCTAAACTACTAACCCGATTAAATTTAAATTTTGGTTGAAAATTAAGGCTCATGGGAAGACGATCTAGAAACATTTTGGGAAAAATCTAATCTGGCAAAACCAAATGGCGGTCAAAAGAAACGTTAAAAAATATTACTAAAAAACTAACTATACATTTTACTTCCATTTTTTTTACAGAAATCAAATGACAGATTAATAAAATCAGCCTATAAAAACTACTTATGAGATTAATTCGATTTATTCGATTCGAGGATTATGTGTGAAACAGAGATAAACTAGTAAAATAAACAAATAAAATGTTTAAAAAACCAACGTAATCAAATTTTCCTATTCAATTACCTTTAAGTTTAAAAAGTAAAAACTACTTGTTCAATTTATTTTAAATACTGCCTAAAAAAACAGTGTGGCGTGGTAGAAATTGGGAAAATATTAATACGAATTCAAAATGGCGCCTAATAAAAATCTTTGAAAATACAGTATATGTAAATCACTTTGTGTGGATCTAAATTGGATCACATTTCACCATTCCTAATAAAAGGAAACATTCATAACGAAGTAAGTTTTGAATAAAGGAAGTTACCGATTTTTTTTATAATTTTATAGAAATAGTTAAAATGTAAATTCCTTTAAAACTAATCGATTATTAATTTTTTAGTTATTTAAATGACACGTATGCATCGTCATACACTTTTATTTGTGCATTTCGGCTCGAAAAGATCAACATACAAATTTAACAAAAAGGTTGAACAATACAAATGGCGATTTGGCATTTACCCAGAACTTTTCTCGAAACGAATACTTCATTTTTCTTGATAAAAAAAAATTGTATTTATAGGAGACGTTTCGCGTAATTAGTAAATCATTAAACGTTCTAACAGAAATTTCCTCGTGAAGAAAACTCAAATATACTTAAATTAATATATTACGTATTTAGTTGTTGGCAAATGTCTATGTGCATATGTTAACTGTTGTATTTATGTGTGTCGTAATTAGTTAGGAGGAAAGTTCGGTCATTAAAAAAGTACTTAATATTTAAGTGTAAATTTTATTTGCAATTTGGATTTTTTTTAAATTACACTATAAGAAATTGAAATCAAAACAAGAATTAGAGCCTGCAATGACATAGAGAATTTTCTACTAAAAAAAAATAATGTCTGTATAATATTGTCAGGCCTTTGTGAATTAGTAACGCAGCAGAAATATAGCAATAGCGCGTACGGATACAAGGTTTTTCCATACAAAAAACAAGTTAGTAACTTTTTTGGGCATCGCATCGTGTCGCTCTAAGTTAGCCTCTTATGAATTTTGGATGGACACAGTTTATAGCCTGTTTATTCTCACAAACGATGAAAGGTACAAGACAGAGTTTTATTCTTCGTTTGCCGGGATATGTGGGAATAAACAAGATTCAAATTTATTTCGACTATGGATATAAATTACCTTCAGTCTGATACACATTCACAATGACGCTAAGTAAACAATTTTTGAAATATTATGTCTAAAAATACTTTTAATTTATCTTTCTGTAGTAAGAAATAAATATAAGAACAAAATAAAAGAGGATTCTGTGTTACAAAGTGTTCATCTTTCTCATTCATGTTCATGTTTCTCTAACAGACCGGGCCATATTACAGGACATTTATTAATTGTATTATTATGGTTTTCTATTTAATGGTCATCATCTTTTTATTTATTATTAATAAAATAGGGGATTATTAGAATAAATAATACTGTTGTTCAGGTTTCATTGACATATTTTGTAGATGTTCTATCTATAGCACCAAGCAAAAAATAAAATAAATATTTATTTAACATGAATGAAATCCCAGTCGAAGTTCTAGGGCATTTCAAGTTACACCTGAAAACTATAAAATAAAAGTATCACCCATATCTTAAAACTTGACGGTGTCGATATATATAAACCATTTCTTTGCGAGTTTTGTAAATAGTTTTCAGTTTTGGTGTCAGTATAGGGGGTATATTTCAACTTTTAAACCTAAATAAACTGCTGGACGGAGCAAAAGGGAGAAGCAAATTCTTAGTTAAAATTTAAATTAGGATATTTTTGAAACGAGGCGTAATATTGTTTATATTAGCTATGTCGTGTAAATTTTATTGTTTATAACAGACTGTGAGCGTGAAGCTTACTTTGGCTAAAAAGTTATTTATATAAGATGTTAAACAATACTCTGCAAATTTTCCAGTATTTTGTTTTCTCTGAAAATTTACAAAAACGCTTTTTGAGCACTAACTGCTTAATGTTTGTTGAAATTTTAAAAACAATTAGAAACATTTTTTGAAATTTTAATTATTTTTTAGATTCCAAAAAAACAACATTTCTTTTACATATTAAGATGTAACTTTTTATTAGCTCTTTGATGTTAGGTTTGCCTACTAGAGAGTCTCTCTCTGCAGTACGCAGAAAATATTCAAGGTGATTAAAAAGTATTTTAAAATTAGTTAAAAAGGTAGCGACCTTAACGGTAATGTACGATATTTCATCACTATGCAGCATAAAAGCATAAAAAAGATTTCATATTTAAAAGTTTTTAATTACGTTTTAAGGAACTCTGAAGATTTGCTCCAAGCGGATTTTTTTATTTTTGAAAATACAAGTCTTGATTTTAGAGCCAAATTTACCAATATACAGTGTGTTTCAAAGTAAGTAAATAAGACGAAAAGTTCATAAGAACATGAGTCCGCAGATGTTTGGTTTTCCATATACTAAGTGTTAAAATTTTAAAAGAAATTATTATGATTTTTTTTAATAAATCCAAAACAGTAAGAACTGTTTGATTAAAACCTCATAGGAATCTAAAAGCTATATTTCTACAGTATTCAACTATTTTTATTTTAACCATAGACGTAGTAGTAGGTATGGGTAACCATCCCTGACTTTCTTATTAAAAAAAAACTCTAGTCCAGTTTTGATTGGAATCAGAATTGCTTAAAACTATACAAAAAAGATTCCTTGGATTGTTTTAAGAAATAGCGTCATCAAGGGCCTTATTTTTTAGATAGAGGGTGGAAATTAAAAAAAAAATTCAACACCCAGTATTTAAATAACAGGGCATTTGCTAACATTATCTATTAGACCTTTTTCCCTAAAATGATCCAAGAAATTACTTTTCTAGAGTTTTGGGTAATCCTGACTCCAACTAAAACTAGACCAGAGGTGTGCATCAAACTAGAATTTGTTTTTTTTTCTCGAAAACGATTTGTCGTACCAGAAAATACTATCAGGCATTTTTTATATATTTTTACTTGTTCTAAAAGATAAAGCTAGTAGTTTTTTTTTTCAATCAGTGTCGTCCCATTTTTTTTATTAATAAATTTAGGAATGAGAATCCATACCTACGCCCATAGTTGAAATAAAGACTGTTGAATACCCTCAAAATATATTCTTTGAATACTTATTTTTTGTAAAATAAAAATCGTAATTTTTTTAAAACTTTAACACTGTGTATCTTGAAAACCCAATATCCGCGGACCCATGTTTATATGAAATTTTCGTCTTATTTTCTTCCGTTAAACGTTGGTGCATGTTTTGAGACACCAGGTATAGGTGCTTTACCTTAGCCGAATTCATTTATAATTCGTGATGTTTTGAAATAAAATCATAAACTAAATATTCACCAAATGGTATTTATAAAAATATTTGTGTTTATACAGGATGTTCCAGAAAAGACATTTGCATTTTGAATAGGACATTCTAAAGCTTACTTAGCTGATTTTAAGGCCCAATTGTATGTGTTTTTCACAATTGAAGGAATCAAGAACTACTCTAGAAGAAATCTTAGAAAAAATCTAAGGCAATAAATATTTTTTGCAAAACCATAATATTTTTTAATCTAAGTTTTGTGTGCAGGGTATATCAGAACGCATTTGCATCTAATGCCTCTTTGTATATAATCATCATTAAGTTGAGATCAACATTCTTTTCTAATGTTATACCATACAAATTATAGTTATCACGTAATTTTAAAAGCCCAGAAGCAATTTTTTTAATAATAAATACAGCAGTACACTTTAAAAATAATCCATCCCTTAAAATCAAAGGCGAAAAGAGAATTTTCTATCTTCATGTAGCCATGTTTAACAAGTATGTTCTTGTTCATTACATCTAAACAGCACGTTTTATTGCGTTTAGTAGT
Source organism: Kuschelorhynchus macadamiae (assembly GCA_030620095.1). Taxonomy (NCBI): domain Eukaryota; kingdom Metazoa; phylum Arthropoda; class Insecta; order Coleoptera; family Curculionidae; genus Kuschelorhynchus; species Kuschelorhynchus macadamiae. The sequence continues at coordinate 201,141 of JAUTXW010001052.1, forward strand.
AGATTAATGATTCCGAATGGGTTACGCTTTCTATATGTTGAATACGAAAAAGTTTCGAGTACGCTAATTTTGTGATTTAATTTACTGCGACTGCCACTAAATTTAAATATAATGCCTAGGCAGTGCGTAAATAGTGTTTCTTGCCACGTATGTGGAGAACTAACTTTTAAATTGCAAAAAAGTAATTTCACACGCCTTGTGCTAAAAGCTTACGAGCTTTATTTCGGAGTTAAAGTTCGAGACTAAGACAAAGCATGAACAGGTCGGTTAAAAGGTGCAAATCGTATGTCCTTTGCAGTGCCGATGGATTGGAGAGAACCGAAAGAACATAATATTATAGATTGCTATTTTTGCCTCACGAATTGCTCATCAAACATAGGGATGAACTCCTTGTCTCAAAGCTCCCTGAATCTTGGACCTTGGATGAAGAAGAAAAAATTACTAGTAGTTCAAGTGATACAGAGATCGTATATGAAATGACAACCGACCCTTTATTTGATGGTACTAGGCTGTTCAGGATCGCCGCATCTGATTTCACAAGGCGAACTTAATGACTTAATTCGAGTTTTGAATCTAGCAAAATCGCAGTCAGAACTTTTAGCATTCAGATTAAATGGATGGATTCTTCTCCAAAGTGATGTAAACATTGCTTTTTACCGAAAATGCCTTTTTTTAAGAAGTAAATTTATTGTATTCAATTGTCGTTTGTTTATCAATTCTTCTAAACCTGCTTTAAAGGCGTATTGGTTCACAACGGTAATAAATATAATAAATATTCATCTGTACCTATAGATCATGCAGTTCATATAAAAGAATCATACGAAAACAGGCAAATTCTTTTAGATCATATCCGTTATAAGGACCATATGTGGAAATTTGAAGGTAATAGCTCTTCTTTTTGGGATTCAATTGGGGTATACCAAATATTGTTGTTTTCTTTGTGAATGGGATAGTCGTGCGCGAGATCGTAATTATGTATTGAAAGAGTGGCCACTACGCCACGCATTATCTCCAGAACTAAAAAATGTTAGCAAAGAACCGCTAGTTGATCTCCAAAAGGTATTATTTCCACCTTTGCATATAAAATTGGGATTGAAGAAGAGTTTGTGAAAGCAATAGATCGGAATGGCAGAGGTTTTTTTGTATCTTAAACACACATTTTCCAGATTTAGGAAGCAAAAATTAAAGAGGGAATATTTGTGGGTCCACAATAAATTGAAAGCTGACAATTACAAATATATTGTCAGTCAACTACTTAATGCTTATAAAGAAGTGGGATGCAAGATGTCTTTCAAAATTCACTTTCTAGACTCTCATCTTGATTTCTTTCCAGAAGATTAGGGGGCAGTAACTGACGAACATGTGGAACGATTCCACCAAGACGTTTCTGCCATGGTAAAATGATATCAAGGCAAATGGAATGTTAAAGGATACAGAAATAAAATGTAATCGTAAACATCAAAAACGATATTATAATAGGTGATACAAAAAAAGTAAGGCGGTTTTTGTCCCTTGTCACGAAAAAAAGTTAATTTATATTTACCAGTGTTATCAATAGCTAAATAGTTATTCTAATAATATACTTGAACATTAGAATAAAATATTCAATAAGTTGCTTGAATGATAAACGTAAAAAATAACACGCTAATACTATCGGAAATGTCTCTAAAATGTTTACAATTCTGAAATACACCATCAATTGTGATGCATTTTATTTACTCGGTCCGCAAAAATCACCAATTCGACTTTTATACCATTATGACTCATAATACCATATTTATCATCGTGGGATTGCTTTTTGGAATTTTTTATATATTGCAAATTTTATTGCAATAAAAGTTATTTATAAAGTGTGTTAAAAAAGATGGCACATTTTTTACTATTTGATTTGCTCCGGAGCTTCTAATATAAACCGACATATATAATTTTAAAATCGGCAAAGTAAGCTTTAACTAAATATGGAAAAAAATTGAATCTTTAAAAAATGCAAGCGCATTTTCGGGATATACTGTTTAAACAGAGGTATTTTTGTAAATAATGTTTTGTGAATGTTTAACTTAAGATATTGTATTTTGAAAGGCGATAATATACGAATTATAAATTAATTCAGCCAAGGTAGAGAACCTTTATATTGGAAAGTTTGGCTCTAAACGTATTTCCTGTATTTTTAAAAATAATAAAGTTAAGAAGACTATAAAAAACCCGTTTGGAGAAAATGTTTAGTACTGCTTAAAACTTAAATGAACACTATTAAATTTAAATTTATTTGTATGCTACAAGGTGTTGAAATTTACGTACGTGATTTTTGGATCGCTGTTTTTTTTTAACTACTATTAACCTATTTTTTAAGTGACTTAAGGGCTGACTAGCAAGAAAATTTTACATTAAACGGCTAGTTACAACTTAATATGTAAAAATAATAAAATCATTTGAAGTCGCTTTTTTTTTAATTTCACCTAGGATTAAACTGATATATTAATTAGAACTGAAAATCGTTTTTGTAATTTTTTGCAACCAATAAATTATTAGAAAATTTACAGTCCTGTCTAACACCCTTTATAAATACCCTTTTAGCTTAGGTACATTTTACGTGTAAGAACGGTAATATACAATAAAATTTTAGCTGAAAACCGCATCTCAGTATCCTGACTCGCTTCAAAAATATCCAAATTTAAACTTAGCCTATAATTAATAAAATATAAACAAAAATCCTTGATAGTGCTAATCCTCTCTAAACATTGAGGGCCTGGAGCAATATTGTTGTATTAAAAACTTCTCTTTGTTCATGGGGTAAGTTATCATTAAAAAGGACACGCTGCTTTTTAGTACTTTCGCAGAATTATCGAAAATATCATGATCATGCAAATAAAAATATAATGTGTCTAAAAGTTAAATAGGTACCCCTTAATACTGTTAAAATAGGTCGTTTTTTCTTTAAATTACTTATTTCTGTTTCCGAACTTATTTTTTCTGCTTGTTTTGTATGAGAAATTAAAAACGAAATTCTCGATTTTCCCATTCCTTAAACATCGTCTTCTGGGTGTATAGTACAAATAAGTATATTTGTATGTTCAAATGATATAAATTGTCAGTAAAATTATTCATTGCTTAGTGAGAAAACCAACCTTACTGATATAAATTAATAATAAATTAAATTATCCACTAAAAATAAACAAGTTGTACTCCCGACGCCGACGTGTTTCACAATCTACAAATCTCATTTCCGCATTAATCTTTATCGTAACATCTCAGTGAAATAAGAAAAAAGTGCTAAAAGTCGTTTGCTTTTTGCTTTTAGGAGATACATTAACCTAAATTACAAATATCCAATTTAATGAAATGCTAGGAAATAAATCAGTGCTTGAGACTATCGCGCTATAATTCAAGACGAGATAATTTGTGGTAGATTGCATTTATAAAACATCTTCGATAGGGCTCCGGTTTTCTGCTTTTGCCCATTTTTGATTATGGTGGAAGGAAATCGCATTTAATAAGCTTTCCGGATTATTGCCAATAAGGACTTAATTAAATTGTTTTCGTTTCTGAGATATAGCTAAGTGTTCTATTTGTCAGTTTTATTACTTCCAAAGGAAATAGGAATAATATTTGGAAAGCAGTGAGTAAATTACGATTATGGTATTAAGGAAAAGTTTTAATTTGTTTTTAACTATCTTTGTAAATTTAATGGAGCTCAGTAATCCCCTTCTCTAATCCGTTATGCTTCTAAATTTTTCTTTTAGTAAATTCGGTTATGGTATCCAGGATTTAGTTTAAAATAGCAGCCAGTAAAAGAAGAACAAACTAAAAAATGATTAATGAGAAAAAAGTCACAGCAAATAACAACATTTAAGTGAAAGAGAATTCTCTCAAGCAAATTCCAAAATAGAGTAACAAATCCTTTTATTTCGAGATTGAGTGTACTAAAACTGAGTTAGATAACATTAATCTTATAATTTTTAAATTTAGGTAGTGGTCGAAATGAGGGCAGTAACCTTATTAAGCTTTTAAAGTGTTGACTGTTTTCAGATATCTCTTATTACAATCGGAACTTTATTCATTTTATTGTTTTTTCTTCCCACGTAAAAGTGAAGTACCGTGAACGTGAAAAATTGACCGTCCCAAGTTTATACAGATCATCAGGTTTTGGGGTCTCTAGATGCCGAAAAACATTTTTCCTCATTCCCTTCGGTCTGTCTGTTCCCGACATAGTTAAAAAACTACTCACTCGGTTCAAATTTTGACTAAAAATTAAGGGTACTAGAACTAGAGCATGGTATCGTTACATTTTGGCACACATTCATCATGGCGGAACAAAATAACAACCTAATAAAGTTTTTTAAAAAATCATTGTAAAAATTACTTATTCAATTAAGATTAAATTTTGCACGAAAATCAAATCTGACACAAAAACGAACTACTAAAATTTTGGTATGAATTTAATATAGCGGAACAAAATGACATTCCAGTAAAATAATTGAAATTATCTTCGCTAGCATTCGAACCCAAGATATTTCCCTTTCTGGATAAACGCTTTGGCAACTAAGGTACACAGACAATGAGGTCAACAACCAACTATAACCATTTAACTATTTAAATTTTACTTTTATTTGCACATTTAATTTTTCTGCAAAATTTAATGTCAATTGAAGAAAATTTTTTTGGAATTCTATTTAGAAGTCATTTTGTTTGAATTCGTATCACAACCTTACCAATTTTTCTTTATACCACACTTAATTCTTGCACAAAAATTGAAATTAACTTAATAAATAATATTTTCAGCTTAAATATTTTATTAGGCCTCTATGTTGTTATGCTATCTTGGATTCATATCAAAATGTTATCAGTTCATTTCTATGTAACACGTGATTTTAGGGCAAAATTTGAGGTAAATTGGATAGTAAGTTTTTTTAGTAATATATGTGTCCTGACGATTCAACATTAAAATTGTGAAACGACGCCAATTAAAAAAAGACTTTTGTTATTTTTTACTGGATCCTAAGCGCAAATAATACACCATTTTAACATAACAAGAGAATCGTTATCGATAACCGTTTAGAAACTTAATATCTGGGAAATATCTGCGGACCATTGGAGTAGGTAAAAACTGATAATAGGAATTCACGCAGAATATGGAATCTATATACGAGGATTCAACAATAAAGTTGCGAAACGTCGACAATTTTAAGAAAGACTTTTTTTACTGAATCCTAACCCGAAATAATACACCACTCTAACATAATTAGAAACTTAATATCGAGGAAATATCCGCGGACCAACGGAGTAGGTAAAGACTGATATTATAGGTTTCATGCAGAATTTATATTCTGTATATGTATCCTGAGGACATGCAACAATAAACTTGCGAAACTTCGACCATTTAAAAGAAAGACTTTTGTTTTTTTTATTGGATCCTAACCCCAAATAATACACCACTCTAACAACATTTTTTTAACATTGTTCCGACGTACTAGATTTCTACCAAAATATTATCAAGTCATCCACATATGACCCTTAATTTTTGGTCAAAATTTGAAGTCATTCGGATAAGGAGATTTCACAATTAGTTATGCCACACAACTTGAAATTAATCCATTAAGAAGTTTTTCAGGCTGAATTTTTAAATATTTCATTAGGCCGCCATTTTGTTCCGCCATCTTAGATTCGTACCAAAAGTTTACCAGTTGATTTCCACATAATACTTCGATGTTTGTGCAAAATTTGAGGCACAACATTGGATAAGTAGTTTTTTAACAATAATTTTTTTAACATTTCACTAGGCCGCCATTTTGTTTCGACACACTAGGTTTCTACCAAAACATTGCCAGGTCAGCCCCATATGACATTTGATTTTTGATCAAAATTTAAAGTTAATTGGTTACGTAGTTTTAAGCTATGCCGTGAACTGACGGACAGACAAACAGACCGACGGAATTGATAAAACATATATCTAAGAACGCTAAAACGTGAAGATATGTAAAAACTGAAAGGGTGATTTTTTCACGATTACAAATTATTTGGTTGCCATTTTGTTCGGCCATCTTGAATTAGTACCAGAACTTTACTAGTTGATTCCTATGCCATAATTAAGCTATGACCCACAATGTGAAATCGAACTATTAAACAGTTTTTCAGGCTGAACTTTTAAATATTTTATTAAACCACTATTTTTTTTCGTCATCTTGGATTTGTACCAAAATGTTACTAGTTAATACCAACATATATTTAATGTGTCAGCAAAATTTGAGATAAATTGGATACGAAGTTGCTAGATACGAATTGATAAAACACATTTTTTTGGCGTCTAGGGACACTAAAAGGTGAAGATATGTAAAGCCTGATAGGGTGATTCATGATTTCATGACTACAAACATTTTATAGTACTACAATTTTACTAATTGATCCCTATACCATAATTAGTTATGGACCACAGTTTGAACTCAAACCATTAAGCACTTTTTTCAGGTGATTTTTTTAATATTTTATTACAACTCCATTTTGTTCCGCCATCTTGGATTCGTATCAAAATATTACCAGCTGATTCCAATGTAATACTTGATGCGTTTGCAAAATTTGAGATAAATTGGATAAGTTTTTTAATAATAATTTCTTGAACATTTCACTGGGCCGTCGTTTTCTTTCGCTATATTCGATTCTTACCAAAATGCTACCGGGTCATCCCCATATGTCCCTTACTTTTTGAGCAAAATTTGAAGTTAACCGGGTAAATAGTTTTTTAACTATGCAGTCAACAGACAGACAGACGAACGGATTTGAGGAAACATGTTTTTCGGCATCTAGGGACCCTGAAAAGTGAAGATCTGAAAAAATGTAGGAGGGTGATTTTTTCACAATTACAATACTTCCCTTTTACGAGGGAAGTAAAATCAATGACCAAAATTACTTATTAGAACTACGAACTCAGTATGGCGAAATAAAAATGGCTGTAAAAACTGCTTCAATTCAATGGCGGCTCGTGATGAATTATGTTGGGAGGTTAATAACAAATTTAAAAATAGCCATACTTAAAATAAAAATAAATATCTTATCTTTAAATTGAGCTTTAAATTCTCTTGAAGTTCAGGTCTACTCTTGGTTCTTTAGACGTTCGTTAAAATTGCACGCACATTCCTTTTATAAAGGATTTCTCGCGGATAGCCTATTTTGACCCAATTCCTCATCAAAATTTATAAGCCCTCGAAAAACCCCTGGATTTTCAGACAAATCCGTTTCATCATGGTCACGTGGTGCCAGCTCGAATGCCCCACAAAATTTTACACAACCTATAATTTTGTTTAAAATATAACGATTTTTGGATACATTTTCATTAAAATCTCTACGGGTTTTTCTATAAGCTGTGTCTAGCTGAGTGCGAATATCAGCACTTCCGACCGTAGCATAGTTCATCGAACATTTCATGTGATCTGCAGATTTCATTTTTTCTTTTAAGTGTTTTAAGTCTTTAACACCATAATGAGTCCGACGAGTCCTTATAAAACAGCAAGCAAAAATAACAGTAAAATGAGTTAGAGACTTTAGAACCACATATCCAGTTAGCTAAATCGTACATACTTTTGTGAAAGTTTCGATGAACCTCTTTATTTTTGTCTTTACTAGTTTGTCATATACTAAGTTCTGGCAAATTGCGACCACTTACCTTGAATTCGGTTATTTTCTCAAAATTAAGTTCGTTAGCACTCTTTAGTTGTTTAATTTTTTGCACTACCGACATTTTATTTTATCTACATTCACAACTCAAACATAGACCACCTTGAAATTGGTTATTTTTGCAAAATTAATTTCGTAACCACTTTTTAGTTGTTTATTTTTTGCACTAGTCACTACTAACATTTTGTTTCCTATATATTTCCAACTCACACATGGATCATAAAAATAAAAAAATATATATTACAAAAAACAGTATATAAATCAATTTTCATCGATTAAAAATGTCCGAAACAATATCGAGTTAGAATATTGACCGCGCGACCTCTGAACAATTCAACTTCCGCATACCAACTTGATGCCGCGACCGATCGATCGAATTATGAGAAGAGACCGGCTGATGACCCAAATCTCGATTTCATATTCCATTTGCTATCACGTTCTGCTGCCGCTTCGTAGCTGTAAAATCTTCGGGTACTTTCTTCAAGCTTTAAGGTAATCAGGGCAATTCGGACTGCCGAGCCTAGCTTAGTATAGCATATTTTATTATGCCTAAGGAACGCAACGAGACCATTTGAAACGCCGCGCGCGGCTTATAGTGCAGCGTATTTAACTTTTCCCTAGTTTCGCGTTTTATTACAACTATTAGGAGGGACGGTCAAACGAGTAATTTATTTTCTGAAATATTTTTGGGGGGTCATTGACCAAACGACCCTATGGAAGAGCCGCCACTGCTTCAATTCAATTGATGTTTAAATTTTCCAAAACTGTTTAATTTGACCTGTGATCAAATACTTTTTGTCTGAGATACAAATGTTTTAAAAAATTTAGTCAACTTTGTACTCTACAATAGTAATAATAATAACTATTTTTAATGTAACTCGCACCGGTCGTATTCCCGGAAAAGTGATTTTCAGCTCAAAGATGGCGGCGGAAGTGGCAACATTTCGAAATAGAAAACTCTGGAAATTAACTAATATATCAGATTTAACATATGGGTCAAGTATAAGTTTTTGCACGGTAAGGGTTCTATTTGTCTCCATTGATTGGATTGCAATGTAAGAAATCATCATTGTATCTATGCCTACAAATGGATATTATTCCTCCTAGAACCAACTCTAAAACTGACAAAAGGGCGCTGTTAACTGGGCTCCTGCGGTATATCATCACAACATTTTTCAACACGTGAGCTGAAAAAAATTTTCTTTAACACGTACGTTGAAATAGTATACAGCTTGTAATAAAAGTAAGGAAACGGCGAAATACCTCAGGTACCGCTTACCTGAAGTTAATGAAAATATGTATATGAGATATGAAATTCTGTCGGATTCAATGGCAAACATTGCCGCCAAGTTTTCCGTTTTTCTGTTATATAAGGAAACATTTTTTTTAAAGGACACACAAAGCCAACAGATTTTGTAAAAATAAAGGTCTAATATCCATAATTTAATGTATTACCTTTTATTAAAATACCTGCACAGAAGAGATTACCTGTTATGTTTGACAACGATAGTTTTAAAAAAATTAAATTTTAATTATACTGGGTTATGTGTATAGAATGCGAAACTTGCAAGATGTTTGTAATAATTTTATGTATTACAATATCCTAACAGAAATCTAACAACTAAAATTAACGCTAGCAAAATTAACAAAACATTTTGTGAAACTGGAAAGGTAAAAAGTGCTGTACGCTCTGGCAGACCTAAAAGAGCAACAGATGGCGATAAGTCTTTGAATGGCTTAATCAGTTTATTATTATTATGGAAGTTTGGTATCACGAGCCGTAGGGGAGTGCAGCAAACACAAGAGTTAGAAATGTTCTTTTCGTACGTGTTTCACATCAAATTAATATTTCTTTTCTGCTAATAGGCAACACCGCATATACGAAAAAAAAGTGCAAGAAAAAACAAATCTTATTTCCCAATATCTGAACTTAAATTCATGTTACACATGAATAGTTGAGCTATTGGCTACATTGGGGCGTCACCATAAACTGTGAGAAATATTATTGCTCATAGTGGACGTCACATCACGAGAAATGAGGAATTTTCAATGCAAAGATGCAATGCGGTTTATAAGCATTTTTCATAAGAGTCGTAGAAAAATAGCTAACAACTCGACAATATTTAAAAGATGGCGAGTCAAAGGAATATTAAAAAAAGCCTACTCTTAATTATCCCTTTTAAAATTAATCAAAGCAGTGGCTCAGTTTTTCAACACAAATAATAAAAATATTTTTTTCTATGACTCCTATGAAAATGCATACAATCCTTGCATGGAAAATTCCTTATTGCTCGCGATGTGACGCCACACTCTGCGAAATAATATTTCTCACAGTCTATCGTGGCGCCCCACTGTTCGCTACAGTATATGGAGCCTCGATACACTGTCAAAAATATTATTTCGCACAGTGTGACGTCACATAGTGAGGAATTTTCAATGCAAGTATATTGTTATTATTAATTTAATTTTCAAAAAATTTCTGTGTAGTCGTAGAAAAAAGATGGTGTGAAACAAATGCGAATAGCACATTTGATACTCCTGTGTTTGTTGTACACGCTTTCGACACCAAACTTCCACACTCGTATGAAATGTGCGTGTTTCGGCATTTGTTGCACAATATACTATTCTTAACACTAAACGCTAGTGTTGAAAAGTAAATAAAAATAAGAATCCTACTGAAGATTTTTGGTGGTCGTAGAAAAATAGTGTACATTAATATTGTGAAAGAGATCGTTTTCAACACTCTCACAAGACTTGCCGACTTTGGCTATGGAAATTTTCTTTTCTATGGAAGTGAGCGGCATGTAATTTTTTCTTAAAAACTAAAGCACTGTACAACTGAGTTAATCTTAATCTTAAAATTGTATAATTATTATAATATATATATCAACCAGTTTATAAAATAAATATTAATTTTTTTTGTTATAAAAATATGTTCTTGAATACATAACACAGTTTTATATAGTGCCCAATTTTATCGATAAACCGTTTGCCCCGTATTCACCAAAAATCTTTAAGAGTTAGATCATATCTAATTGCCATGGAAATTAAAACTGCTAGTTCGTTAATTCTGTTTTGCCTATGTCACTCTCATTTTGTAATTGTGACATTTTAAAAAATATTTGTTCATTTGTCACTTATGTCATTTTAAAGGCTTGTATTTTCATCCTCGTATAATTTTATTCGGTGGATATTTTCCATGGTTACAATTGCCCCAACAATAGTTTCCATGGTAAATATTCGAAGCATGAAGGGGGGTAAGGTCGTTGCTCGGCTTGGGAAAGTGGTTGTATGATTGTCGTTCAACTTAAGTAGAACATATGTGATCAACTTTTTCATATAAAATCGCCTCAGCGAAGAAACGAATGCAATTGATTTCTGCATTCACACTGTGCAGGGCTCGCGAGTTTTCTGGTGTTTTCATTGTGTCTATTTGGTAATTTTTTAATTTTTATTTATATTTCTAACATTTTTATTTGGCAAAATTTAATTCTTATTTATATTGATGACATTTTTATATATATTTGTGACACTTTTATTTGGTATTTTATTTGTTATTACGATTTTTTTCATAATGGACAATTTTTTGGCATCGAGTAGCAAAATTATTGACAATGACTTTGACTTATACACATGTACTCAAACGCAAAATTTTGCAAACCAACAAAACAATGAAACAGACGTATTTACAACTAGTCAACAACAAACTATTCAGGACTTGAATGAAATTATTTACAATAGCCAAGTTCAGAATAATGCCTACAAACAGAACAACGAAAAATATTTATTTACAGCTACTCAACAACAATCTCTCGACGATCTTAATGACATTATTGACAACAAAACGGACTTAATTACAACAAAACCTAAACAAACTCTTGAAGAACTGAATGACATTGACAAAAATCAAAATTCTAGCTATGAGGATATTGTTTGTTTTCAAAAATCTAATCCAAATTATTTAACATTAAAATCGCCAATTAATTCTCCGAGACCAATTTGCTCTCCTTTTTTGTTTAGTGAAAATTCTGATTCGGAAGAAGAACAAATTGATCAAAATTTAGGTTCGGCTATATCGCCTATTAAGTCACCATATGATATTGTAAATTCTGATTCGCAAGAAAAACAAATTGAAGCAAATTTAACTTCGGATATTTCTCTTAATAATTCACCAGTTGAACAAAATTCAATTTCGAAACCATCATTTATTACTAAAAAAAAAAATTAAAATTAATAAAAAAAATAAAAAACAAGTAGCAAACCTTAAGTGTCTGGGTTTCGCTATTCAAAATTTAACTGATTTGATCACAATTAAACAGGGAGACGCAAGTACGGTGAATTATGTTAAACAGGCCTTTGACAAATTAGTTGACTCATTTCAAGAAATGGATTCATAAAGTCAATTAATTTCTATTGCTTTTTTCAAAATTTAACTATAACTAAATAAAAATGCACAATATTAATTTTATTATTATTATCTAGTAAACTTAAAAAATGCATAAGTGTGTAACATGTAATAAAGTCTTCACTTCCAAAATAGGCTTGGAGGGAGGTGTTGAAATTATCAAGTCGGCATTCAGGGAACGAATAATATCTTATAGGATTTCCTCACCCCAACTTCATAAATGTGAAAGAATATTTTCAACATTTGGAATACAAAATTGTACATCTAATAGATCAAGAACTGCAGAAACATAAATGTATCAAGCTAAATATGGAACTGTTCGGTTTCTATTTTAACCCCAGCAGCGACAGCTATGATATCAAATCTTTTAATGCGCCATTGCAAGTCATTTGCCAGGGATATCAGACAAAAGAACTTTTAGAGCAAATCTGCACCATTATCGACCAGAAAGCTGACGAATTTGCAGAAAGAGATTCAGGTAAAGAATTTATTTTCTATTTTACAACGGCAACAAAAAAAGTAATTTTTTAATTTTTACATTGCAGGATGGGCTTTGATGAATTTACTTCATTTGGAAATTAATATTAACAAGCACAATCCGCTGAGAGCCTCATCTTTTATCGAACTTCCTCAAGAGATCAAGAGACGTCAAACTGTGATCAACATTAGGAATGATGACAACTTTTGCTTTGCCTGGGCAGTTGTGTCTGCTCTTCATCACCGAGCGGATTAGATTTTGAAACTTTATCCTACCCACACTACTCTTCTGTTTTGGATATGTCAGGTATAGAATTTCCAATGTTGCTAAAGAACATTAAGATTTTTGAAGAAAAAAATAACATTTCTATTAATGTATATGGATTAGAAATTATAAATCCTAAAAAGGGGTATGAAGTAGTTGGTCCACTTTATTATTCATCGAATAAAAAAAATCAACATGTCAATTTATTGTTAATAAGTGATGACGATGAAAAAACTTCTCATTATTGCTATATTAAAGATTTATCAAAATTAGTTTCTGCACAAATGTCTAAACATCACGGAAAAAATATATTTGCGACGGTTGTTTACAATATTTCCCTATAGAAGAAAATTTATTACAACACAATAGCTATGATTGTGATCATTTACGAATTAACCTAACTTCTAAAGAATTAATAAAAAATAAGTTTGGAAACTATTCATATGATAATATTTTGAAATTTGTAAATTATCATAAACAAATGAAAGTTCCTTTCGTGGTGTATGCTGATTTTGAATGCATTTTAAAGCCTTTAAATAATGACAATGTTGACAAAAATCCTAATACTTCATACACCTTAAAACAATATGAACATATTCCACATTCATTTGCCTATTACATTAAATGTTCCTTCGACGATAATTATTCTAAATTTGAAAGATATAGAGGTCAAAATTGTGATACATTATTTATAAATTCTTTAGAAAGAGACGTGTATAACATATACAATAAATTTTTAAAGGTTTCTAAAAAAATGATTCCTTTGAACGAACTGGACAAAATTTATCATAACTATGAAACAGTTTGTCATATTTGTAATAAACCTCTTTTAAATGACAGGGTTGCAGATCATCGTCATATAACTGGACTTTATAGAGGTCCAGTTCATTCACTCTGCAACATAAATAACAGAATACTTAACTTTATTCCAGTTATATTGCATAATTTGCGTAATTACGATTCTCATCTATTTCTTATTAAATATTATGCTTAAACAAAGAACTAACAGTTATCGCACAAAACAAGGAAAAATATATTTCATTTGAAAAGCTTAATCACGTGGATAACTATTTTGATAAAGACACAAAAGGCTAAGAAAAAAAATATATCGTTAAGGTGCATTGGTTCTTTTCAATTTCTATCTCATTCTTTATCAAAACTCTCTGAAAGTTTAAAAGATGAACAATGTAAAGAAATAAAAAAAAATTTCAATGATGAAGATGGATTTAAACTTATTCGCCAAAAATGTGTCTTTCCTTACAATTATATTGATGATTATTTAAAATTAGAAGGGACAACTTTACCTCAGAAAGAGCAATTTTATAATACTTTAACGGATGAGCACATCAGTGATGCAGAATATCAAAGAGCTGTAAAGGTTTGGCAATTGTATAAATGTGAATCTCTTGGTCAATACTTCGACCTTTACTTACTCTCTTATACTTTACTTTTGGCAGATATTTTTGAAAATTTTAGAAGCACTTGTTTATCCACATATAAGTTCAATCCAGCTTATTTTTACACTTTGCCAGGTTTATGCTGGGAGGCGTGATTGCGTTATACTGGAATCGAGTTAGAATTGTTAACAGATCCAGACATGACACACTTTTTCAAAAAAAAGCGTTCGCCGTGGTGTGAGCTCTTGCATTTGTAGAAAATCTGAAGAATCCATTTCTTCTTAAATTTTGATCCTTTAAAGCCAACTAAATACATCACTTATTATGATACAACAAATTTGTATGGTTATGCAATGTCACAGCACATTCCAACGGGAGATTTTGTTTGGTTAACAGATAAAGAAATCAACGATTTAAATATTATGAATATTTCTAAAAAATCTAATAAGGGATATGTTTTAGAAGTTGATTTAAAATATCCTACAAGTCTACATTCCTATCATAACGATTTTCCGTTTTGTCCTGAAAACTTTAAAACGCCAAATTCTAAATGTATAAAATTAATACCCAATTTAAATGATAAATCAAAATATATTATTCACTATCAGTTATTAAAACAATGTTTGGAACATGGACTCAAGTTGACTAAAGTTCATAGAGTTTTACAGTTTTCTCAATCTGATTGTTTGAAAAAATGTATAGACTTGAATTCAAGATTAAGAAATGATTCAAAGAATGAATTTGATCGTAATACTTACATATTGGCAAATAATAGTATTTATGGCAAGACTATGGAAAATGTTGATAGGAGAATTGACGTAAGACTTGTTACAGAGTGCGAAAAAAATAGAAGAAAAGATGGTGCCGAGAATTTAATTGCAAAACCATATTTCAAGGACTTAACAATATTTTCTGAAAACTTGGTAGCTATTCAAATGCAAAAGATTCAAGTTACTTACAATAAACCAATATATGTAGGCTTCTCAATATTAGATATATCTAAAACTGTCATGTATGATTTCTTTTATAATTTTTTAAAACCTCTTTATCAGGAAAATATTTCACTTTTATACACCGATACCGATTCGTTCATTTTAGAAGTCACAACTCCAAATATTTATTCTGACATGATAAAAAATATTCACAAATTTGGTACATCTAATTATGAATTTGGTAATATTCATGAAATGTCTATTACAAAGTCAGTTATAGGAAAATTCAAAGATGCATATGCTGGTGAACCCATTACTGCTTTCTTTGGTACTGGAGCAAACGCATATTGTATTGAAACGGAAAATAGTTTAACAAAAAAAGCAAAAGGTGTTAAGAAAAGTGCCATTAAAAAGCAGTTGGATTTTATTCATTATAAAGATGTTGTTGAAAATCATTCTAAAACCTTTTGTTCAATGTATGTTTTTCGATCTAGACAACACACAATTTTCACCGAATTAATTAATAAATTGGCTTTGAGTTCTGAAGATGATAAGCGGTATAAAATTATCTATAGTTTTAATACGTTAGCTTGGGGACACCAAGATATTGCTTTGTATCAATGGAATGCAGAACATGAAGATTTAGATATATTTATGTAGATATTATAAGGTATTTAAATTTGTTGTTTTTGAAACCAAAGTTAGTCTTCATAAGCCTTTCACAAAATGTGCTTAGAAAGTTTTGACAAAGAAATTGATAACAGTTATTTTAAAACATATGAACAACGACTTTCCACTTTTAAGAAATGGAAAGGAAAATTGGGACCAGAAGTGTTGGCTGGAGCTTTTACTATATTTCAATTAATGATATTTGAAAATGTTTTTATTGTGGTATTGAAATTTTTGATTGGTTAAGTTATGATGGTCCTATTGTGGAAATGTTTTTATTGTGGTATTGAAATTTTTGATTGGTTAAGTTATGATGGTCCTATTGTGGAACAAATTTGCTAGGTATTGTGATTTAAATAACTGTTTATGGAAAAATAGGAATCGAATAATTGTAACCATTCAAAATAAGGCTTCAAGTTACACATTTTATATAATATTATTAATATCCTTATTTATGAACTTTTACATATCTATAAATTAAGTATTTTATTGTTATTTTTTTACAACTGCTTTTGCTTTCGTGGTGAAAGTATCTGCTTAGTGTTAATATAATTATTAATTTGTTTCAATGACTATCAGTAGACAGCAATTCATTCTTCTTTATTTTATTTTCCAAAATGTTTTTTATGTTCATGATCCCCTGGCGTAACACAGTGTGAAATATATTTTTCTAATAAAACAGACGTCACTCTAAGTAAATATTGTAAATTTATGAAAATTGGATTAATTAACATAAGTACAATTAGTTGGATGGAACGAATAAATGGAGATGAAAATGCAAGTAAATTTTTTTAAAATTGTGTATCATTATCCAAATCGATCTATTTTTGATACAAATTGGATCGAAAGGTTAGAGTTTAAAAATAATCAGTTACAAATTATAACCCCCAACTGTACCAATTATTATGACGGATTCAAAAATTATTACTTTTCCATCATTAGTGTTACATTACACTTTGCATTATTTTTATACATTACCATTTTAATTATTTATCTTTATTACACATTTCAAACTGTAAATCTATTTTTTCATTAATCCATTTTAATCGAAACCTTAAAGAAAATGGGGATAAGAATATTTAAGTACAAGAATAACGCAATATGTTTCAGTCTCGTTTAGTCATTACGAACAACGCCGTGGTTCATACACCTTTAGAAACGCTTCTTAATTCAAAAATTTATTTTTTAAATAATTCTTTGTCAAAATTTGTTCTTGTTGGCGTTAGTTCAAATTATTTTTCTCCAAAAATTGTAATTGGTGGAAAAACTGGATTTTTAATCGCACTAACCGAAGAAAATTCGAAAGACATTTGTGTTCATCAAGGAATTATTGTAAACAATTTCTACTTTCCTCAAGTTGATCAAACCAGTGTGAAGATAAACAACATTCATCTGCAGGTCCAAAAAATAAATGATATTCCTGTACTGCAAATTACAAAAGGCCAACACTTCATATACTTAGGACAAGAGTCTTTGGACAATTTGTGGCGATTGAAGGAAATTATTGATTATAGATTATCTATAATTAAAAGGCAAGAATTCAATACATATTTCAAAATATTTCAAAATAATATTTCAGCTGTTTGTGGCGACTTGTGTACGCATGTTTATAATATAATAAGTCCAACACAAAATCCTAACAGTGAAAATGTTTCAACTATAATGGAATTACTTGCTTTATATCCTGAAGAAATGGAAAACAAATTGAAGCAAAATGGAACAAAAAGAAAATATTACGAAGAAAACAATGAAAATGGATCAAAAAGAAAATATTACGAAGAAAACAATATCTGTTCTGGAAGAGAACAATAAAGTGCATGTGTTAGTGAAGTGGAGCTTTGCTTACAGACCAGCCCGTAGGAGTAACTTTCAGATGTGGTACTTAGATAGACTCCGTTTTGAAAAAAGAATAAATGATTGTAAACTTATTCTAGATTCGATATTATCTGAGAAACATAGAAATAAAATATATTTGACACGTTTTAATAAAAATTGTATTTGATGTTTTACTTAATAAAATTCTAATTTCTTAAATGTGAATTTTATTTGAAATTAATTAGCACATAAGAGTAGGTACTTTTCAGACATTGTAATTTGTATCAGCTAAAGCATAAAGTGAGAAACAGAAATAAAACAATATTAACTAAAATTTAATTTCAATTTAATTAAACAATATTTTTTTTATCAATCCATGTATTATATTTTTTATCAAGTCCTAACCATTTCACATAAACTTTGTTTCCTATCCTTCTCAAAATCTTCTCAATAAGATACACATCGGTATGCTTTACTTTTAGTAATTCTTGCTCATAAAAACCACCCAGAAGGTCCTGATTATCTTCGTCTTGAATTAAATATGCCCAGGGGTTTGTCATCTTAACTTCTTTAATGTGGAATATTTCATTTGACCAATTTGGTGTGTAACCTTTCGAAAATGCCTCTCGATGCTTGCTTATGCGTACGTGATCACCCACTTTAAACTTTGGAGATTTTATATCTAACGTTTTCATACTTTTATTTACTTGTTTTGGCTTCATTCCTATTGAAGAATGTTTTGTAACGTTATATTCTTTTACAATATCCGCTAATATATTAAACCATTTGTAATTTCCTTGAATGCTAAATATTTTCCACATATTATTCTTTAAAGTCCTGTTCACTCTTTCTACTATACTCGCTTTCAAATTGGAAAACGTGCTATAATGGTTAATGCGAAATTGTTGCATCAAATTTTGAAAATTTACATTGAAAAACTCTCTCCCTCTGTCCGTTTGCAAGTTTTTTGGTGGAGTTTTTGCACTGATTAATATTTTTTTCATTGCCGCTGTTACGTCTTTTCCAGATTTAGATTTTACCGGTTCGGCCCAAACATACTTAGAAAATACATTTATGGTAATCATGATATATTTAAATCCCTTATTGAATTTGGCATAGGGTAACATTTCAACCAAATCAGCTTGAAAAAGATCATTTAACCCTTTCACCACCACCCTTCTGCGTTTGTAGTTTTTTCTAGCAGGTTTATGTAATTCATTAACGACTTGCTGTTTAACGGTTGAAATGACAAAAAACTTGTTTTTCAGTTTAAAAGAAGTTCAATTTCTATGTTTTGTAATAATTCGAAATATAACTTTTATATGTTTTTTCCCATTCATTCAATTTATCAATTTGTATTGTATAACTTTTTTCATTTAAAACTTTACTAATTTTAGTAATCTCCTTTTCTAAAGCATTAAAGGAGTTTTTTATCTCTCCATTTAAGAAAGTAGTTGATCTACTAACACTATTTTTGAATTCCTCCTCTGTTTTATTTAATTCTTGTTCTAATTTCTTAATTAGACTAGACTTTATCTTTCCAAAGGAAATATATTGTTGTTTTTCTTCCAAAGAGAGTTGGTCAATGGTTCTACTGTTAAGAATGCTATTTTGATTTCTTTTCTTTTATCATCTAACCTTTTTATAAAAGTTCTTAATTGCTTAATCTTTTCCTTGTGTTTTTCAATTATTACTTCTCTTATATTTGTTTCCATTATTTTATTAATTTTGTTGATATCATCACTTAATTTTTTGTCTTCCTTTTTAACATGTTCATTTGAAAATTGCAAATCTTTACTTATTTGATTTAGCGTTAGCAACTGTTTATTAACGTTTTCAATTGAAGTATAACATCCTTTAATTTGGTTTTCATACTTTAAAAAATTTTCATCAAAAACCTTAAGCTTTTTAGCAAAGATTTCATTATTTGTTTCATTTTCACCAAATCTCCTTTTCAAATTATTAATGTCACTTATTCCCTCTTGATTTTGTTTAATAAAATATAACTTAAAATTGTTGAGAATTTTACTTTCAATATTTCAATAAATTGTATTTTCCCAAGAAGCAGAATTTATTAATTGACCTTTTGAAATATGGCGTCCAAATTCATCAACTGTCATGTTGAGCTTTCAATAAACAATAAATATGATTATATTCAATAGCTGTTCTTTATAGTATAACTTTATCTTCTCTTAATTCTTCAATAATAGAGATAATTTCGTTACTATGAGCATTATTTCCCGCATCACTTGATGAAATTAATAAACGTAGCCTATCAAAAATTTCGTTTACATTATTCCAGTATCCATAGTCTGTATTTGATCTGTTTGTTTTCAAAATTAATCTCTTTCCTGTGGTTTTGGCTCTAGTTGTCCTAAACGGAGGTTTTGGTTTGTTAAATGCTGTAACTAATCTTTGCAAGGTTTTTGTCTTTGCAATTCCCTTTCTTTGTAAATATGGTCCTATTATTGTAACATATTTGTGTGATGTATTTCCTTGAACTTGTTCATTTGAATCAAAATTGCTACGATATACATTTGTTTTAGCTAGAATGTCCATGCAATTATCTAAATCTTCCTTCTTATAACCTTTCGGTTCTTTTTTGAAAAGCAATTCGTATAAACCTGGCGTGCCTGTGTACGTTATTCCCTCCGCTTTAATGTCTTTTCCAATAATTTCTACCGGTATCTGTGTTAAATCAAAAGAAAACTTATCCGTTTCGAGGTCATGAACTATTCCATAATAATGGTCAAATTTATGTTGTGTATCTTTCACACCCTCATCAATATATGATCTGGGTAATTCATAAAAATCTGCTAAGTAATCTTTATATGACGGTGTACCAACATAGGTTTAAATTGTTTTTTTAGTTTGTTCCAATACGTCTGACAAGTTTAAATTTGTTGTTGTGTCACTAGAAGGATCTGAAGTTTCCGCTATAACAGTTGATGTCAATGGTAGTACTACAGGCGAGGAAGAAGTGATAACACTGTCATCTAAAAATGTTGGTAATTCTGTGGGGAGTAACGGAGTTTTTCCTGTTTTCTGAATAGTTTTCGTCGCAGTTGAGGTTTTATAAAGCTTTAATTAATTTCAAGCTTCGATATTTCTGCTTGACGGCTTGTCTCGATTTTATTAATTCTCTAGCTAAATGTTTATCCATGCTGTACAAGTTTTAAATAAAATAAAACTGCAAATTTTTCACTTTTATAAATATATAAAGGAATCGAATTTACTCCTGTATCTGCCGTGATTTACTTCACAATCTTTGTCAATTACAAGAAAGCCGTATGGATCCATCCAACAGTTAGCACAAATATTTTTAAACTGATCAAATGTCATATCCAATATACAGTGGTCGTTATATATATGTTTTAAATTCAAACAGTCCTGTTTAAATAAAATTAATAAGTTGGAATTTTCTCGAATTAGACGTTTAAGGATTGAGGAATATCCTTGAAAAATAAAAAAATAATCGGTGTTTCTATGCCTTCCATGCGTGAAATAGTCCCTAATAATAGATTGATTATGACAAGGAACATCGTCAAAAATGGTAACGGAATTTGGCTTTATCTCATAAGGTGAAATAATGTTCTCATCCCTATCGTATTCAAAGTATCCAATTTCTTTCATAGGCTTTAACAACTTTTTTAAATATTCATATTTTGGTTGATCTAATGACTTTGAATAAACATAGACATTTTCAAACCTAATTCCATTAGGATGCTCGAGCAGGGTAAGCATAACGTAACGGTTTTACCGCTACTACTGCAACCAACTATGAGTCCTCTTTTTGAACCACCGCAAAATAAGTCACCATGCTTTCTCAACTGTTTACTTCAAATTTTTTCGTCATGATTATTTACTGGTAAAGAGAATTTTTGTTTTTCAATCCTCATTCTTAATCACACTAGTAAATATTTTTAGCTGTAAAAGTATTTATACTAGAAAAATGTCAATGTGTTTTTAGAATAAAAAGAACTTCAATGCCTGTGGGTCGGCATAAATTGAAAGAAATTATCAAAAGACGTAATAGAAAAGGCTCTGGTTTAGTAAATAAATTAATTAGTAAACTACCCTTCGTTCATATACCATTCTTCCTTTTCAATTTCTTGTCAATAAATTGCTTCGTCTTTTAAATAGTAACCAAAGCCAATATCTTTTAGATCTTGAATAAGTTGAAAAAAATTTAATGTTTCAAAGTATTTGTTGCAACAGAGGGCAGCCTTTACGAATTCCGCAGATTGATTACAATAAAAGTCTATCCACTCCGGACCACTTGCCATAGAATATGAGAAATAAGTTTTTGAAAGATTTGTCCTCTAATAATTTAACTGCAATCAGAAACTCAGCCATTTAATTTATTTAACATAATATCTTAAATATGTGTTAAATATATATCGAAATATGTGGGGGGACGTCTCTTGCGAATAGGATTAACTTTTCTTGATAATACCTGTTTTTTATCTTCGTATAATTGAAACCTCTTTTGGGTTGCAATAATAGCAGGTATAAATTGGCAATCTTCTCCTATAAATTCTATTAGGTGGCTTAATTCTCCTACAAAGTATGATTTCCCAAATGTATTGAAAAACGTAGTAAGGTTTATAATTCCTTCTAAATAATCATCACAACAGTCAATTGCTTCCAAATAATCTCGTTTCAGTGAATAAAACAGCTTGGTGTATTCATCTTTCGAAATCACTTCAAAGAAATTGAGCAATTTAACTTATAACTGTCTGATAGATGTAGCTAATTTTTCGCGATTACACATAATTCACTTATTACTTGACACAATTTTTCTTTTTGTTTTATACACAATTGGTGGAAAAATTCAAAAATAACTTTTTACGGAACTCGAGCACAGCTTAGTAAATGTGCCTCAGCATACTAAAATGATATTGATGCACCTATTTATAAGACTTAAGAATGCAAAATCAAATGTGGGAGGACAAAGAGAAAAAATTAAAAATATGATGCAAATGAGAATAAAAGGGGAGGAAGATAAGAATGAGGGACATGAGAGAAAGGAAGAGGAGAAGGAGGAGGAGGCGCTCCCTATTTTAACTACTGGGGTGTGCTTTTAATTTTTCGTCCTTCTTTACAGAATACATAGTTATGCAAAAACAGCATTAACATTTCTAAAATAAACACATTATTTGCAAAACCGCTCTTTAGTTTTATGAGTGATAAGAGGAACATGCTGTATTTCCTTTCAGTAGAAACTTTAAATATATTTACAGGTTTCATATCGCTTCCAAACTTTGTTCAACATATTAAAGTTTAAAGCTATTAGTTATGAACAACAGATTATCTGTCTAGTCACGTTCGTATTAACCAAAAAAAAATTGAAAATCTTGCTATTTAGCCCCTCAAAAAATATCCACTAAAACAAAATATTAAATTAAAGCGTATTTATAAAAACAAAAAAAGTTTTGGCTGAGAGAAATTATTCGTTCGACAAGACAAGAATTATCAAAGACTGGCGATATAAAATGAAATAACCGAACAGGAAAAATTGCCAATATGCTATTAATTAATGAAATAGCCCAACGCAAATACCGGAAAAACCTTTCAAAGAAAATCGATTGTCTACAGAGCTTAAACGAATTTTCATTTATCTGATTTATAGTGTGCTTAAAAACTTGTTGGATTTTATGACGAGACCATTTTTAGTCCAATATAAAAAAAAAATAAAAGCTTCTCTTATGAGCTATCGATCAATGTAGTAGAAATAAGAGCTGTATGTTTCTTTAGAAAGACAGAACAGTTATGCAAATATATTAAGAAAAATACGAACTACAGATTTAACGTGATTAGTAACAAGAAAAAAAATCCAAGGTTAAGTAGTGTTAAGTGTTTTACGTTCGATTTGCACAAACTGCTCGAATAAACAGCAACGTCTGTAAAACCACGTATTCGTATTACTAGCGGTCTTTCAGCACCTTTCATAACATTTAGGTTGAATGACGGTTCACTACGGTCAAAAAAAGTGTGTGAGCTATATATAGTTCTAGCGAGAATAGTTTGAAGGTCCCCGTAATATTTTCTCATAAGTTGATTTAATCTGCCTTCTTAAAATACTATTTATTGAATATTTGGAGGCAACTCAAAGAAAAAGTAACGCATGTTTTATTATTTATTATTGAATTTAAGGTTTTTGGAAATAGGCATTGGGCTTTGCTTAAGATAATATTTTCAATTCAATTTTGGTAATAATAAAAAGTCCTTTTATAGCGCGTTTGTTAAAAGTATTGTTTCTATTAAAATTTTTCTTGGACCAGTAAAAATTTTATAGATTACTTTTGTCTATAAAGATTTTCCAACCGACTATTAAATGACCTAAAATTGGTTTTTGTCTTCTACTCTAAAATAAAAAACTTTAGAGAACTGACAATAGTCCTTCGTTAATTGTACTTTGACAGCATTAAGCTGTCGTCAACTCGTATCTCATTAAAATGTCTCAATATGACATTATTAGGATACCACCATTGACTTGCAGTTACTCATGAGATTGTGGAGAAACTATATGTAAGCTATAAAGTTAACAACACTTATGTATATATTTTTAGATTAAAAATAATAACTATTCTGTTTTGGTTTACTCTAGAAAACGTATATTAATCTGTTTGTTGTTTTTGTAAGACGTTTTTCCAGTCTAGCAGGAGTGACTTTTAATAGTTCTACGTCAGTGTTCGTTTATCATGAGAAATATGTATAGGGTTATTCATTATAGTTTGACACTCACCTACAGAGTTTATTTTTGGAAATACAACAAATATTTCAATAAAAAATTTACAGGATTTTTACTCTATTATCTTTTAAGAATATCAAAAAATTTTAAAAATCATTAATATACAAAACTTCTTTATATATATATATATATATATATATATATATATATATATATATATATATATATATATATGGTATATCTATAATCGGTAAGACGAGACCCATTTAAAAAATATAGGTTAAGTATGTTTTTCAACTTTTTAACGATTTCTTGAAATTTTTAAAAGCTAATAGAGTAAAAGTACTAAAACTATTTAAAATATTAGTCTATTTCAGAAATAAAGGTCAGAGTTAGGTGTCAAAATACAATAAATAACCAAGTACCTGTTTGTTTCTGTTCTAAATGGACTGTCTAGTTTTAATGAAATGGTAATATTTTCGTTAATTAATAAGCCTTTTGACTGAAAGTTCCAAATACGTGTTACAATAAAACATTGTAAAGTAAACTTGCCGGAGAGTAGTGCTATTCATCTTCTCATTTAAACTATATGTTACTACATTTAGATTATTCGGAAAAACAAATAAATGCTTCCACTATCCCATATTTAAAAAATATGGTATGTTTCTATCTAAATCGACAAAGTAATCACGAGTAGACCGAAAATTTATCAAACTCAAGTGACGTATTTTCAACAGACATGGAAACGTCCTAAGTAGCAATATTTTTGAATTATCATTTTGTTATCCTATATTTTCAACACAACTAATTTTTAACTTTAACTAAAAGCCTTCAGAAACGTAGCTTCTCTCTCCCCCCAAGAGCAGGGACTTGTATATTAAACATGAGAGAAAACTAAACACGAATTTAATTATCGAGATCAGAAATTCAAGCAGGGCTCAAATTATAATATATATATATATATATATATATATATATATATATATATATATATATATATATATATATATATATATATATATATATATATATATATATATATATATATATATATATATATATATATATATATATATATATATATATATATATATATATATATATATATATATATATATATATATATATATATATATATATATATATATAGTAGAAAATGGATTAGTTGGGATGACCGCTAAAGCAATGGAATTTGGCTAACCATAGACACGTGTTTCTGACTTAAGGTCTTCATCAGTACAGTCAACTAGTTGAAAGACGAGTACAACTAGTGCCAGAACGAGTACACAAAACAATACCAGAGTCACCAACAGGAGCAAAACCGACATTTGTGATTACCAAGAGCACATCAAGAGCACATCCAGAAATCTTCGCCGGACTTGATACTCTATTTACCACGGAGCAGCATATAGCCACCTGTGGCGAAACTCATAACCCAAGAGTAGTAAATCAAAATAAGGAAAATATATAGCGCGGTTAGAACTAGTATATAGTAGAAAATGGATTAGTTGGGATGACCGCTAAAGCAATGGAATTTGGCTAACCATAGACACGTGTTTCTGACTTAAGGTCTTCATCAGTACAGTCAACTAGTTGAAAGACGAGTACAACTAGTGCCAAAATGAATACACAAAACAATACCAGAGTCACCAACAGGAGCAAAACCGACATTTGTGATTACCAAGAGCACATCCGAAATCTTCGCCGGACTTGATACTCTATTTACCACGGAGCAGCATATAGCCACCTGTGGCGAAACTCATAACCCAAGAGTAGTAAATCAAAATAAGGAAAATATATAGCGCGGTTAGAACTAGTATATAGTAGAAAATGGATTAGTTGGGATGACCGCTAAAGCAATGGAATTTGGCTAACCATAGACACGTGTTTCTGACTTAAGGTCTTCATCAGTACAGTCAACTAGTTAAAAGACGAGTACAACTAGTGCCAAAATGAATACACAAAACAATACCAGAGTCACCAACAGGAGCAAAACCGACATTTGTGATTACCAAGAGCACATCCGAAATCTTCGCCGGACTTGATACTCTATTTACCACGGAGCAGCATATAGCCACCTGTGGCGAAACTCATAACCCAAGAGTAGTAAATCAAAATAAGGAAAATATATAGCGCGGTTAGAACTAGTATATAGTAGAAAATGGATTAGTTGGGATGACCGCTAAAGCAATGGAATTTGGCTAACCATAGACACGTGTTTCTAGTGGCACTAGTTGTACTCGTCTTTCAACTAGTTGACTGTACTGATGAAGATCTTAAGTCAGAAACACGTGTCTATGGTTAGCCAAATTCCATTGCTTTAGCGGTCATCCCAACTAATCCATTTTCTACTATATACTAGTTCTAACCGCGCTATATATTTTCCTTATTTTGATTTACTACTCTTGGGTTATGAGTTTCGCCACAGGTGGCTATATGCTGCTCCGTGGTAAATAGAGTATCAAGTCCGGCGAAGATTTCGGATGTGCTCTTGGTAATCACAAATGTCGGTTTTGCTCCTGTTGGTGACTCTGGTATTGTTTTGTGTATTCATTTTGGCACTAGTTGTACTCGTCTTTCAACTAGTTGACTGTACTGATGAAGACCTTAAGTCAGAAACACGTGTCTATGGTAAGCCAAATTCCATTGCTTTAGCGGTCATCCCAACTAATCCATTTTCTACTATATACTAGTTCTAACCGCGCTATATATTTTTCTTATTTTGATTTACTACTCTTGGGTTATGAGTTTCGCCACAGGTGGCTATATGCTGCTCCGTGGTAAATAGAGTATCAAGTCCGGCGAAGATTTCGGATGTGCTCTTGGTAATCACAAATGTCGGTTTTGCTCCTGTTGGTGACTCTGGTATTGTTTTGTGTATTCATTTTGGCACTAGTTGTACTCGTCTTTCAACTAGTTGACTGTACTGATGAAGACCTTAAGTCAGAAACACGTGTCTATGGTTAGCCAAATTCCATTGCTTTAGCGGTCATCCCAACTAATCCATTTTCTACTATATACTAGTTCTAACCGCGCTATATATTTTCCTTATTTTGATTTACTACTCTTGGGTTATGAGTTTCGCCACAGGTGGCTATATGCTGCTCCGTGGTAAATAGAGTATCAAGTCCGGCGAAGATTTCGGATGTGCTCTTGGTAATCACAAATGTCGGTTTTGCTCCTGTTGGTGACTCTGGTATTGTTTTGTGTATTCATTTTGGCACTAGTTGTACTCGTCTTTCAACTAGTTGACTGTACTGATGAAGACCTTAAGTCAGAAACACGTGTCTATGGTTAGCCAAATTCCATTGCTTTAGCGGTCATCCCAACTAATCCATTTTCTACTACATACTAGTTCTAACCGCGCTATATATTTTCCTTATTTTGATTTGCTACTCTTGGGTTATGAGTTTCGCCACAGGTGGCTATATGCTGCTCCGTGGTAAATAGAGTATCAAGTCCGGCGAAGATTTCGGATGTGCTCTTGGTAATCACAAATGTCGGTTTTGCTCCTGTTGGTGACTCTGGTATTGTTTTGTGTATTCATTTTGGCACTAGTTGTACTCGTCTTTCAACTAGTTGACTGTACTGATGAAGACCTTAAGTCAGAAACACGTGCCTATGGTTAGCCAAATTCCATTGCTTTAGCGGTCATCCCAACTAATCCATTTTCTACTATATACTAGTTCTAACCGCGCTATATATTTTCCTTATATATATATATATATATATATATATATATATATATATATATATATATATATATATATATATATATATATATATATATATATATATATATATATATATATATATATATATATATATATATATATATATATATATATATATATGTGTGTGTTTGTGTGTGTGTGTGTAATGTGTAAGAAAAATACCTGACTGTCATCTAACTGGATAGTAACATCTAGACTTAGGCACACTGACTTATTGTAAATAATCTCTAAATAATATTATTATAATATGTATGCAAATCTTGCTTGGTTACTCTTTTAAGTAGGTTGAGATTATTCAAAAAAATAACTGAACTATTTATTGCTGTCATGGTTTAACTGAAACTTATAAAGACATTTTATACGGTGAATAAATATATACCTACCTATATCGACCTATAAATTATTTTAAAAGCGAATAAACCTTAATAAAGTAAGGCCCTCTAAAAATATTACATGTTAGACTTAACAATAGCAAATATTAATAAATACTTACTTGCAAAATTGTTTACAAAGTTTGTTGGTATATTCCAACTTTCTGACGACTTTGTTACTTTATCCATTTAGTTTTTTTTTTAATAAACACTACACTACACCAACGACTAATAAACAAATAAACGTTGACACTTTACTGTAACTAAAAAATATAAACAGTGTACGACTTAAGTAACAATAGTCTAAATTGTTTTGAGTGTAATTCTAATAAACTGTATAGTTTTTGTTTTAAGATTTTTCAAAAGCAAGACTTTTTAAAATAACTCAAAATTCTCCTTTCGAGATTAGTTTTAGAAGCTAATTATATGTTTTTCTTAAATGTATTTTTTTTAGCTTCCGTATAAAATAAAAGGTTTTTGCATAGCAAAATTTGCAAATTTTTGCTTGGAAGAACTGTGTCTTTCTTTTAGAATATATTCTTGCTAAAATAATATATTTAAAGAATAATCTTTTTTGAGAATAAGACAATAACATGTCTTTAAATATATTGTTTTCTTTCAAAATAAGTTTTTCTAAATGTTTTGTGTGTAGTGCCTTGCATTATGCATTCAATTGTATAACAATAATTTCTGTTGTTCCATAAATAATGTTTGATTGTTGTTTATTAACATTTAAACTAAAATTTTCTAAGATATGTTTCTCAGGCCAATGGATATATAACAATTTTGTACATAAAGGTAGCAATGTATGTTTTCTATTAAAGGCACAGAAGAGATGCGAATAAAGAAATTAATCTCATGTTTATTAAAATTAATCTGATTTGGCTATACTCCATGACCAATATTTCAGCCAGGTCCTAAATATATAAATTCAGCTATTTACTGATGATTTTAAGAATTATCATATATTCTAAAAACAGAACTTGTAATTATCAATACTTTACAAGATTCAAGTATTGTAAGTTAAGACATTATCTTATAGATTTACGCATTTTCACACCCTGTTAAATTCCAGGTCAGATTCCGAGAAATCCGTAATGCCTGCTGAAATTCTAGGTATTTCCTACCATCAATTGCATGTTCCTTATGTAGAAACAGCTACGCCTATATTAATAATTAATTTTATAATTGAAAAAAATTCTAATTTTAATCTTCGAACAAGTTAAATTTATATTTAATTTAATTCGATTTTCCAACTTCTTTGACTACACAGGTCGCGCAGAGTATAATTTTACTGCTAATTGAACTACCGATCTCAAGAAATAATCACGTTTCTAAATTAACAGTTGGGTATTAAAATCTTGCTATAGTCGTATAGGATAGTTAGCGATTTCTCGCATATACTTATGTGTGCCTTTTTTTAGAGATGTTTCAACAGGTAAATGATATTTACAGCTTATATGTTTGAGATGCTTCACTTGGTGTATTACTCATAATGTCTGCCATTTAATCCCGGTCAAAAGAGGCTAAAAAGCCTTTGCTTTGAAAAAGGAGGGCTAGAAATGATTTAGGATGTTTGGGGGCCCTGATAAAATATCCAATTTTTCGACATTAAGGGGGTCTCGTCGATTGCCATCTTGGATTAGGGTCCAAAAAATAATTCATCGACTGTTAGTCCTACATAAAAAGAAGACAATATATTTTTTTTTGGTTTATAAACTGTTTTGTATGTCTGGTATTTGCCAAATTACAGGACTGAAAACGTGTATGCTATTCATAAAAATTACAACCTCCAATTTTTGATGGTCATTTCCGTAAAAATAAGGCTTCAGAATAATAACCCCATATTATTGTTTAAGTTTTTCGTCATCAGAATCAGATTATTTAGTAAAATTTGAATATTTTTAAGTTAAATGGGATATTTTAAAAATAGAAGATTGTGAATTAGCGTTTTCCACTGGTGATCAGAAAACAACATCAAATCCAAATTGTATAAAAAACAGCGTTGATTCTGGGACAGATAACATATGATATGTTAAAGAATCTGTTGTGTTTTAGCGGCCAAATTAAAAAAATGGTATTTACACGTTTAAATGGTATTATTTCATTCTTACATGCATCATAATTGGCGTAAAAGAATTTGACGTCAGTAGTTAGTGTATTGAATAATTCAATGACTCCCAGAGTTGACTCGATTTGGTATGTTAATAAAAATGAGATTGTAAATTTTACATAAACCTGATGGCTCAACTTCATCCACTATTTTTTCCGTGGTAAGAATTTTTGTTGCAGAACTTAAATAAAAGTAGTTGTGCAAATACAACTATATGGAATATATTAAAGATTACACACAATCAAAAATATATTTATTTGCAGGATTTGTCACATATTTGATCATTCGATACTTTTATGATTTCGCCTATTTCTCATATTAACAATATATTTTCCTCTTTAAACCAACAACTAGTATTAAAAAACTCTCTCACTAATATACTCTATTACTATCTTACGATCCATTTCAGAATAATATGGCTGAAGTAGCTAAGTTATCTAACCAGAGAAAAAGACATCATAGGAGATATACCATTAATGCTCTAATATTATTCATTACTTCGGACCCCTATCTATCTAAATGGCCCACAATATAAACAACATATAAAAACTATGCCTACCTCGACCATTCATCTACTGGTTTCCGTCAATAGTATCTCTAATGACATCTCATGCATCATAATGGGTATAAGGAGCTGCCCACAAATCACAATTCTTATAATTTATTTTCTAGATGACAGATAGCCGCACCATTTTCCTTCTAAATTAATTTGGTACGCATCCATCATGTCATCGCTGGTGATACTTATTAAGATGCATTAGTAAAATGTTGGTTTGTTTTCGGATTTGAACTAGTTTTTATCTTAATCCAATTTGCTGCCTACATAACCTATAAAATATCAGTCTTCTTAAACACATTGTAGAAAATTGTCACGGTAGGTCTTATCTACCTTTTCTTAAATCAAGCGGCGCAAATCTGAATATCGTGCTGATCAATTATTAACAAGCTTAAGAAGAAACTTAAGGAAATAGTGTCAAAAAGGCACTAGATAAATATTAGGATTAATGGTCGCAACACGGTGTGCTCTAATTCATTATTAGGTTAATAGTGGTTTTTAAAGTATTATCTTAAATCAAAAATTTAGAACTAACAAACAAAACAATTTCTATGTTGAAATAAGAAGTCATGCTTCGTGGGATAAGACCGTATCAAAATGGTATGATTTTCCGACGTTTCGTCTTCAATTGCGCGAGTCATCTTCAAGGATCTTCACTTTACGAGATCGGAACACTAAATGAGCTCGCAGAGATTTAGGCCTTCTATTTATACCCGACCCTTGTTAACCGAACCGTGACCCTGTGTGACGATCGGTATCCACGTATGATGAAGACTGTTGCCCGTACCTTTATTAAAATTGTTAAGATGTTTATATATTGTAATAAATTCCCTAATTTTACGTTTACAGAATTCCGAGACCGACACAAGGATTTTCGTTTTATTTAAATATATAACATGTCCAGCTGGGAATGTTGATGTTCAGATATATCAGCATATAATACATCGTTCATGTTTTTTAAGCCTGGTAGAAGTATATACATCACCACGGGAACAAGGAATTGCATGTACCCCTTGGGTATAGAAAATAATAATGTTCTTTGGCGAATTGTAAACATTGTCTTGTATGTGTTGAAGATTGAACGTATGTTGGACCGGCAAAGTAGCCATGCAATTATGTCTATAGTTTCGGGTGTAAATGGCAGAACATTTTCTATCGTTAACTACTTATTAGTTTCCTGTCGTGAAGTAGGATTATTATATTTTCTAATTGACCGTGTAATACCCTCCGTGCAATCTTCATTTTCGTTTAAAGCTTGAGTCAGATCGCGAGGCCTATATAAACCAAAGAAATAATAATTAATAAATATTATGGAGGTAAGCAGCAAAATAAAGTTCCTACCTGGTACTTTTAAACAAGCATTAAAGTTATCTAAATTGTAGATTAATATGATCAATTTTTCGCCCAACTCGAACTCCATTCCCGAATTCTGCACATATTGCATTTGTAATGGTACTTACGCAAAGTTACCAGTGTTCCAGTTTTAATGTATATACACAAATTGAATTAAATGGGGTAAATAATTTTTGTGCTAGGTCACATTTTTCTGTAATCTAAAGACACTAAAATATAAAGATGGATAAACAAACCTCTTGAAGCGTAATATTTTCACGATTACAATTCCCATGGCGAGAAATGTAATGATAAACCAAAAAAAAAACTCCGACTGTTAGAAAATTTAATTTCACAATTTAAAAATAAAAATTCGTTGGAATAAAAAAAATCAATTTGCATGCACAACCATCTTCTCCTAAATGTTTACTCTAAACCATAAATTCTTAAGGAGTATCTTTTAAGTGCAAAGAAGCATCAAAAGTGTGTTCGGGTTAAGTTATTCGTGGGAATACCGTTTTGAACGGAAAACATGTCTTCACTTCTAATGTATCATGTATCGTTTTGCATACAGGTGGTGGTATCAAATTGGCTTAAGAGGTAGGTATACCGTAAAGAAGGATATTACTTTTTTTGTTCCTTTGTACGATTAACTGACCAGAACACCTTCTTTAGTTTCGTTTTTTATAGTTAATTGCTTTGTCCTAATTGTTGTTACAACATTAAAATGATTACGTTAATGGCCTTTTGTATCGAAGACTTTTTTTAGTTATTCATTAGTTAATCTACACGATGTATATATTTTTAATTTGACTTAAACATCACTATTACATTACAATAATTACATGTGTTTTAATAATTTTTACATAAAAAATATTGTATGAAACCAAATTTGCATATTAGTCATAAAGTGGCGATAAATCAACACCAATATTATTAATCGTTCACCTAATTAAAAGAATTTATCACTCGCTTTATTAAGTTATTGTAGCAAAAAATGTTTACCCGAGTGCTCATGCAACTTTGTATGTATGTGTTTTTATTTGAACAGTTTGGGTGAAGTAAATGCGTGAAGCCATTAAACTTGTCTTCAAAAAGTCATATCAAATGTTGATTCTAGCAAACTTGAATCTTTCCTTGAAGTGTCAAGCGAAGTTGGTTAACCAGCGATGCTTTGGTCTCCACTGGCTAATCACGTAATCTCTTAGCATTTCGACTTTTCTGGCTAAAAAAAAAATTTGGACCAGTTGCCAGTAAACGTCAACCAATTTGTCAACCCCTACAAATATTGAGCAATTTAGGTATACATATTTATAAGAAATATTATTTCCCACCATGCATCGCTTCAAACTAAGTACCTACTAACTGTCTCATAATAGTCAAAATATGTAAAAATTAGTACTTAGCCAACAGTCCGGTACTAATTCTTAACTGGCAATAACGTATCTAGGAATACTGTGATTCACGAGATCATGGCACACGCTTTTGCCTACAAATGTTTTAATCAAAATAAAAATTTAAAAACCTAACTTATGTAGTGTAATTTCGAAATATAGGGTCAAAAAACAATATAATATTCAACATCGATAACACTATATGAAAAAAATATAAAACATATTTTTGAAATTGGGCAAAAGGACTCGATATGAGCTAAAATAAGATTACAGGCATAAATTTTGCTTCCGGTCCCATTACCGTTTAAAGCAGAGGTGGGATTGGAAGAACTAAACTTACTAAAGTGGGTACATTTACATACTTCATAAAACCACAACTCTAATTTTTTTTAACACAGGATAAAATATCTTTCTAAAATTAATTTATTCGACTTTTCTTATATATTTCTTAATTTGGCCTTAATATCTCTTTTTGAAAATGAACTTATCGTATTTGCTTAAAATAACAGTTTTTATTCAAACATTTTGTTTGTTGCAGAGATAGAGAGAAAGATAGATAGATAGGGCTTCTGATTTTTTTTTATTTTCCAGAGGTGGTTTTTTTTATAAACAAAAAAAATAACCGAAGTTTGAATGTTTTCTAAGTAAGCTACATGCTTCTGTCTTATATACCAAATTTGATTTTTTATCTTTGTTTTCAGGGCGTTGCCTCATCGTTTTTGGGCTATCCTGTATACTGGACAAAAATATTTTGTATACAAAAAAAAATAAATTTGACGTGTTTTGACATTTTTTGAAATATTACGTTTTTTTAATACATGTAGTCGAAAAAAAAACAGGTATCTACTATCTAAGTTTTCGGATGTTCTCTTAGTAACCACAAATGTCGGTTTTGCTCCTATTGGTGACTCTGGTGTGGTTTTGTGTATTAATTTTGGCGCGAGCTGTACTTGTCTCTCAACTAGTTGAATGTACTGATGAACAGCTTAAGGCAGAAACACGTGTCAATAGTTGGCCAAATTTTATTGTTATATATATATATATATATATATATATATATATATATATATATATATATATATATATATATATATATATATATATATATATATATATATATATATATATATATATATATATATATATATATATATATATATATATATATATATATATATATATATATATATATATATATATATATATATATATATATATATATATATGTGTGTTTTCGTGTTTTCATTCCGGGTGTACATCCGTTCACTACTGTCCTAAAAAGAACAGTTTTGCTGACGTTTCGACAAATCTAAAATCGCAAAAACTCAGGCGCAATTAGCGCAACAACAACAGCACCATCCGGAAAACATAAATAACGACCAACGCCTGCGCAGATATAACCTTCGGCCCCGAGTGGGGGTATAAAAGGAAGCGTCGCAGTCACCAACACTTCAGTCTCTATTCGGACGCGAGAAAGAAAGCTTCGAAAATGCCAAATGTGATTTTGGCGAAACGTCAGCAAAACTGTTCTTTTCAGAACGACAGTAGTGAACGGATGTACACCCGGAATGAAAACACACATATATATATATATATATATATATATATATATATATATATATATATATATATATATATATATATATATATATATATATATATATATATATATATATATATATATATATATATATATATATATATATATATATATATATATATATATATATATATATATATATATATATATATATATATATATATATATATATATATATATATATATATATATATATATATATATATATATATATATATATATATATATATATATATATATATATATATATATATATATATATATATATATATATATATATATATATATATATATATATATATATATATATATATATATATATATATATATATATATATATATATATATATAATTATTAAATATTAATTATATTAACAAATAATTGTTTACATTTTTGAAAAAGCAACTAACTATTGGGTCGTGTTCTAATTTTTTACCTATCTGAGTTTTCGAGATAATTAGAGAAAATTGTGATTTTTGCGATTTTTGAAATAACTTTTGTTAGGATAATATTCTTTCGATTTCTTTTTCGGTGTTTAATTCGACTATAAAACAAGTATTTTTCGATCACATATCTTCACCCTTTTTTTTTGCCTAAGCGCATAAGGAACCACACATGACGGTGCCTGTAGATAAGTGGTCGAAAGCTACTGGTTTATAACGGACTTAAACAATAAAAACGCTATTTTTACATACAGAATTTGATTATTCCTTGTGGATCTCATTATCTCGGAAACTAAGTCTTAGTTAACAATCAGTTTTGCGAAAATTACTTCTTTAAAAATTTTAACAATTATTTGTTTATAACAATTTTCTGCCCACTCTGGGGATTCCTGCCCTAAAAGTTATTGTTCAGCGGCTCAAAATATATTAAAAAAAATTTGGTAGATCTCTGATTCTTATTTTTCTAGCAAGAAGTTAAATTAAAGCTGCCATAATTATTTTCAAAAATGAACCAAAGCAAACTAGAGTTTTTATTTTTTCCCCATAAAAATATAGGACATTTTTATCTAAATATAGAATAAAAATAAAAGAAAATGATTAACCATTAACATTTTTCAAACCACCAATTAACAAAACTGCGCGACGCTTTACCCTGATTAATTATATTGTTTTACTTCGGCTGTATACGAAACTTCTAAATATTTTATAAACAATTTAACATCGAATTAAAGTCTACTAAAAAAAAATTAATTTTATAAGAAATTCAAAAATATCTATTTTACAATGTCTTATTATCTTATTATTTTTCTACCTTATCTAGATAGGTAGTACAAGTAAAATTTAATAAAAAAAAACACTGCTGATGTACCCACACCCAAAGTAATACCGAATTTGCGAAGAAACTTAAACTCCCAAATAAAAAACTCAATAGCGCCGGCCGTAACCAACGCCTGTCGAATCCTAAAATATTAGGCGTAACGGTCAAATCATACATTTCTGAAATGGCCAAAACTTCATATCGGGGCCGGTCGGGGAATTTTTGCCTCTAATCACGTATTTATTAAGCAATGCAAAAACCAACAAGTTCTGAAAACATTATTCTACCTCTAAAGGTATGACTCTGCTTGGAGTTCGAGTTCCGACCGATCCGTGCTACTGCGACCCTGGCTGGCCTGGATATATGTAAACGTAACAGGTGACTTCGATCAAGTATGGTGTCAAGATTGGCATGGGAAGAAGTAAGATAGCGATGGAAGCTAGAAAATCGCGGCGAATTGAACTGAAAGTTGAATTTAGTATGTATTATAATTTTTGTCGGCGTAGCGGGGGGCAGGGGTAAGGTTTCAGCGGCAAGTTGGGGTGTTCGGAATTAGAATATCTGGTGATTTGATTCTTTGAAAAGAAATATTTATGGTGAATATCTCTAAACATTTATTTTATAATATTTTAATCAACAAATAGTAATTTAAAAAATACAAGCTAGTACGAAATAGGTACACTGCTGACGATAAATAAGATGATTATTTTTGAACTTTTAGCAAATCTTCTCCAGGATTAGTAAACTTCGTTTTAAAAGCAAACCCCTAAATAAAAGTTAAGGCAAAAGTATGCAATTTTCGTAAATTTCTTTTTCTCCGGAAATCAGAGAAACATTTAGGAATATTTTTATTTATAATAGGGTGATGTTTAACGTATGTATTTAAAAGAACATTTAGTACGTATGTTTTTAATTCCTCTTAATTTTTGGTAAGTAGGTATACCTATTGCCAGAATTTTCCCATTCACTAAGAAATATTCCTTTAGAACTTGCCGTAACATAAAAAATTATAGTTCAGTAATTTTGACAAAAACCAATTTTTAAGTAGGTTATAAGATCCTTTTACCTATATTTTTTTTAATGGAAACTCAGATAGTGCAGGTCGAAGCGACGGATGTCTTCTTCCCAACCTATTTTGAATTAAGAAAGAATAATAATTTTTACACGAGCTATTGCAAAATTTGTCCGCGCGTTTGTTAATAAATTCAATAATTTTTCCAGTGGTCTGAAAAGACGGGAGGGTGAGCCGGAGGGGAAAACCAATGATGGTATTTCAAAATCCATAAGAGATACGAGGTTGGTAAAATAAAGAAAAAATGCACAGTTGAATTTTGTGGATAAAGAAGAAAAATTCCGACTAGTTTCGGAGATATCCGTGAAAAACCGAAAGTTGTAATTTCTTCTTTATTTTTTTTTTACGCTGCATTTGAAGAGATATTACAAAATTTAATTTTATACTTGTTTTGTAATTTATAGCCACTGTTTTTCCTCTACAAGTCGGTGCACTCAGTGTTAGTCAAATTCCGACGTTTGATCTTTGAGGTCTCATCATCAACATATCTTTTTAAATAGGGTCCTTAATTTTTTTATTTAATTCTAAATGCAGTCATGCAGAAATTTTCGGTGGAACGTATCCAATGTTTCTAATTTAATTTCATTATCGTAAATTGTTTCGAAGGGCAACGTTTCACTCTTACCTTATTAACCAGTATAGTGGTTTTAATAAAAAAAAGTTTTATATGATACACAAGGGGCACTTTAATTTTTCATTTCATATTTTCTTATATATAGGGCAATGAATAAAGACGTGACAAGTCATGGTTATATATTTTTTATGGAACACCCTGTATGTTATCGGATTTTAAAAGTGTACGAAGAATCCTAGATATTTTGGTGTATTATGTTAAATACCCATTTTCAACTGTTTACCAAATATTGACAATTTAAAATTGACAATGGTGATACATTTTGGCAATTTCACAGGCTTTAAGATCTAAACCGTTTGAGACCAAGAAAAACGATTTGCACATTCCTTTATTACCGTAAGCTACCGATTAACGCTAACTTAGAATTTAACCTGGGGTTAAAAGTGTCGGTTACTTACATTTACGTACTGTCAAATTACCAAAATTCATCAATATTTTCATTTGCCAATTGACAATATTTGGTTAAAGGTAAGTATATACACGAAAAATATCTAAAATTTTTTGTAGAATCTACAAAGGCGATAATATTAAGGGCCTCTCATTCAAAAAAGTATAACCATGACCTGTCACGTTTTTATGCAACACCCTGTATATAAGAAAATAGGTGGAACAAATAGTTTGGAATAAACTCTAACACTTTTACATTATTTTTTTATTGGATTTTAGGAGAAGTTATTTTTCATAAAAATTTGTAATGTAAAAAAATGTAAAGTAATATAAAACAAAATATTATTTTATATACAGAGTACCCAATATGTACAAAAATCAAGTTTCCATATTAAAAAAAATTAAATTCCAGCTTTTGAGACAGCCGAATTAAAGAAACTGCAAATACAAGTAAAAAAGCTTTTAGAAGTTTTTTAATAATAATTCTTGTTTTTGAGAAAATTACGCATATTATCAAAAAACTCTAAAAGTTTTATAAAGAATAATTTTTTTGTCTAAAATAAAGAATAAAAAAGTTGTCGATAAAATATGTTATGCATTTACTCCCTATTGATCATCAAATTACCTAAAAATACACCACGTACAAGAAATACTTTTCTTTACGAGGAACGTAATACAATTTGATTTTTCAATTGTTTTGTTTTTTCTACTTGCTTTTTACATGTTTGTTCGCGCAACTTGTATATTATGGCAAGTTTTTATATAGAGTAAATTTTTTGTTAAATCACACAAACTTTTAAAAAATCAACATAAAAAAAATTCTATGCAATTGACTTTAAATTTTGCAGAAAGATGAAATGTGATAAGAGGAGCTACGAATTCAAAATGAGGTAACAAATTGGTGGTGTGTGTCAATGTAAAAACTACCTATTGAACTTATTACCTCCCTCGTTAAACAGAAGTATTGTAATTGTAAAAAAATCACCCTCCGAGATTTTTTCAGATCGTGAAAAAATCACCCTCCGAAATGTTTTCAGATCTTCACGTTTCAGGGATCCTAGATGCCGAAAAACATGTTTTCTCATTTCCGTTGGTCTCTGTCGGGCTGCATTTTCCCGACATAACTTGAAAACTGCTTAACCGGTTGACTACAAATTTGGGGTCACAAATCAAGGTTGGTATGGGGAAGATCTAGTAACATTTTCGTAAAAATTCAATATGGGGAAACAAAATGGCGGCCCAGTGAAATGTTTAAATTTGTTATCTTTGAAAAAATTATTATTAAAAAACTACTTACCCAATTTATCTCAAATTAAAATTAAATTAAAAGAATAAATAAAAATCAATTATTATGTTGGAATCAGCTGGCAAAATTTTGGTACAAATTCAAGACGGCGGAACAAAATGATGGTTTAATAAAATAGTTAAAGGTCAGCCCGAAAATCTACTTAATAGATTGATTTCAAATTGTGTGCCACAACCAATTGTGGTATAGGGATGGACTAGTATAATTGTGGTACCAATTCAAGATGGCGGAGCAAAATGGCGAGCAAATAAAATTTGTAAACGTGAAAAAATCATCCTCTTATGTTTTACATATGTTGACGTTTTAGTGTCCCTAGATACCAAGAATATGTTTCATCAATTCCGTCGGTTCGTCTCTCAGTCTGTCTGTCTGTCGGTCAATTCGCGGCATATAGCTTAAAAACTATTTACCAGATTGGCTTCAAATTTAAGGTTCATATGGGAATGACCTGGTAATAATTTGGTGAAAATCCAATATACTGGAACAAGATGGCGGCCTAGTGAAATATTAAAAGTGTATTACTAAAAAAAGTTATTATTCAACATATTTAAAATTTTGTGTTTGTTTGTTTAAGTGTTACATAACTATGAACTGGTGACATTTTGGTATGAATCCAAGCTAGCAAAAAAATGGCGGCCTAATAAAATATTTAGAAAATCGGCCTGAAAAAACTCATTAAGTTAATTTCAAATTTTGCAATCGTTATAGAGGTAAACTGGAAAAGTTGTGGTACGAATATAATTTTTTTAAAAAATCAACGATAAAAATTTTTGTTTAATTGACTTAAATTTTGCAGAAACATTAAATGTGATAAAAGAATAAACTAGTACGAATTCAACATGATGTAACAAAATGGACGTGTATGTCAACGTAAAAACCACTTATTGAATTTATTTTAAATTATGCACAAAAATCAAGTGCGGCAACTGGTAAAATACTAGTAGGAATCCAATATAATGAAACAAAATGGAGCTCAATACAAATGTTTGGAAAGACAGTATATATGTGTTACTACTTTACTATGTCTAACAAAAGGAAAGAATCATTATGAGGATAGTTCCGGGTAAAAGAAATTTACCGATTTTTTTTGTGCATCTCAAATCGAAGACCCTGGGAACATATGTTTATATGAACTAAAATAAGTCATTCATCTTTAGTCATCAATTAAAAACACCCTGTATAGCGTACATTATAGTGTATTAATAATACAACATATAACTATTTTGTTACAAGCACTTCCATTATATGTGTTTAACATGTTTCGCTACACATTAGCTTCTGCACATCTCGAAGGAACATTCTAGGCCCAGGCATAGATATAGGTCGGTGGGCCCAGGTCACTTTATCGTGACTTTGTTTTTTGCAGTTTTATTAAATTATTGATCTAATATTGGAGATAAATGATTAGTTGGATGTTGCATAAAACAATTTATTAGGAGAAAGTATGTATCTATAAGAAGCTGATTGTTAGAAAGTTAGAGAAGTAGAAAGTGGTGTTCCTCTCTATTTTTTTTGAGCAGTGTACGTAAAACATGCGTATGTAAATGTCTAAATACCTTTTTCTTGATCAAAAGAAACCATACACAAACATTTCCCTGCTAACGGCTGCACGTGAGCCTGGGGCATTTTTCAACTCATATCGAAGTTTAAAAGTGTATAAACCATGCTATGACTATTTAATTACAATGGCCTTCCCATGTTTTATGGTTCTGGCTCTAAAAACACCGACATTTAATTTAATTAAGAGACTGTAAAAATTACAGAGACCACCAGCAAAACGGTAATTTAATATTTCCTTAATTTAAATTAATAATTACCATAGAACATCGATGGTACATTAGAGTTTAGATACAAAGATAAAGACGTTAATGTATGAAATATTGCACATTGTCTTTCGTTGCGCAGGAAAACCAAGTAAAAGGGGAACACAAAAAACAGGCTACAATTATTGTTGTTTGAGTCTGCTTGGACAGCATTTAAAATATCCTAAAACACAAAAGAATTAATTTAATTCATTCGTGGGAGAATATTCCATTTAATGATACTCATTTTACGTAACGTGATTAGAAGCTGTGAAGCGAACTTCTAAGCGTAGTGTTATTTAAAAAATAATTGAAGTTACACTTTGAAATGGATATGTATTAATATTTTTAGTTGGCTGATTTAAGAAGTAGATCCGAGTCGCAATCCCATGTGTAATCGAAGGGAAATATAAATATTTTAATTTATTTTTTGGTGGAAATATGTTTAACCGTAATACATATAAATTATCACATTCTCATTGTTTTTATAAGCATTCGGGTAAAAATATGGTTGCCCAAAAGGAAATGGAATTCTTTAATTCTACTTTAATACTTAGAAACAATTTTCTGGGAACATCTAATGTGCGGTTTCGTAGCACTTCAAAATTTCAAATCCCAGACAATCTAAACAGCAAACTAATTGTACCAATTTATATTCATGACATTTTATTTATTAGTATTTCTTATTTTAATGCATATAACCTTGACTTGGCAAATTTTTGGCCTACCTGCGAATCTTTAAACTCATCCGTAACATTATCCGAACACATTTGTTTACGACAGATTAATTCAATTTCGGTTTGTTTTTCGAGGAAGCATATCCAAGGATTTTAAAGGTGACTAAGAGGCTAGCACATCATGTTATCCTTCTTAATGTATTAATGCACGTTCTGATAAATCAAAGAAACCGCCTAGTGAGAAAAATTAAATAAGTTAAAATTTGATATTTTGCCAATTTTATTATATCTAATATGGTTAAATACATGCAGTAATTTGGTGTAAATTTTTCTGCACAATTTTCCCCTCCACACGACCAAAAGTGTGGACTTTAATGAAATGGCCAGAGCACAGAGAACAAGGGGTTGCTATGGTCGGAACTGTTTTTTTACCCTTAAATAATCTGTGACTTATTTAAGAATAAATATGGTAAAAATAAATATTTTTTTTAATCTCTACATCAAAAAATGTGTATATTATAAAAAGTGACGTACCGAAAAAAGTTTAGGATAGGTGCAGTCAGTCAATCAGAATTTAATTGTTGACAGTAGGACATGAGTATAACTAAGTATTATTAAATGTGTCAGTTTTTATTGAATATGCAGCAATCTTAGGAGGGCAGATAATTGTTAGTACCTGTAGTTCCCTCTCAACGTCATGGAGACGCTGTTCGGGAACAACATAGAAAAACTTAACCTGATAATTTTACATGAAAAAATAATGGTAGTAAGTAATTTTAAAAAAATGTCAAACTCTACTTGGTTTGCAAAATTGAGGATTGCAAAATTCAATTTGTACTTCCCTCGTAAAAGGGAAGTATTGTAATTGTGAAAAATAACCCTCCGAGATATTTTCAGATCTTTACGATTCCGGGTAGATGCCAAAAAGCATGTTTTCTCAATTCCGTCGGTCTCTCTGTTCGCGGCATAGCTAAAAAACTACTTACCCGATTGATTTTAAATTTTGGTGAAACATTCAGAGCCATATGGGGATGACTTACTTGTCCAATTTATCTCAAATTTTGCACAAAAATCAAGTATTATATATAAGTCAACTGGTAAAATGTTGGTACGAATCCAAGATTGCAGAACAAAATAGAGGCTTAATAAACTACTTAAAAATTCAGCCTGAAAAATTAATTAATGGACTGATTTCTAATTGTGTGTCATAACTAGTTGTGGTATAGAGATTCACTAATAAAACTGTAAACTAATTCAAGATGACGCAACAAAATGGCGGCCAAATAAAATATTTCTAATCGTGGAAAAATTACCATCTCAGGTTCTACATGTTTTCAGGTTTTAGCGTCTCTAGTAAGTAGTAAAAAATTATTACTAAAAAAACGAATTATCCAATGTCTTCAAA
This sequence comes from Kuschelorhynchus macadamiae, assembly GCA_030620095.1. Classification (NCBI taxonomy): domain Eukaryota; kingdom Metazoa; phylum Arthropoda; class Insecta; order Coleoptera; family Curculionidae; genus Kuschelorhynchus; species Kuschelorhynchus macadamiae. The sequence continues at coordinate 245,104 of JAUTXW010001052.1, forward strand.
GTTTGCACAAACATCACGTGTTACATAGGAGTAGTAACATCTTGGTATAGATATAAGATAGCAAAACAAAATGGCAGGCTAATAAATATTTAAAAAATCGGCTTGAAAAAAACGACTCATTAGATTAATTTCAAATTTCGTGTAAGCATTAAGTATTATATAGAGATAAACTAGTAAAGCTGTGGTACAAATTCAAAATATCGAAACAAAATGGCGGACAAATAATTCTTTAAAATAATCAACGTAAAAAAAAAGATATTCATTTGACTTGTGTGTCGAGGTAAATACTATTTAATGAATTTATTATAAATTATGCTCAAAAATCAAATGTGGCATAAGTAGAAACTGGTAAAATACTGGAAGGAATCCTATATAGTAGAACAAAATGGCGCCCAATAAAAATGTTTGACAAGATAGTTTAGTAGTGTTACTAAATGACTATGTATAGAATATCGGGACTTAAACTTTCGCTATGGAATGATAGATGGAAATCCAGAAGAAGCAATTCCGATTTTCATGGTATCGAAGTGTTCCTCATCCACAAATATTTGTAAATATTCACTCGGTGAGCAAGGTTCCTTTAAGTATCGCAAGTATGATGCAGAATAAGTAAGATCCGTTGGAGCAGTTAAAAAAAGAACCATTTAAATAGACAAAAAAAACTGTGTGTCAGTGTTTAGCAAATTGCCTCTACAGAGGCAATAGCAAAATCAACTGCTTTGTAAGAAGTCCATGTAGAACTTTTGTATCCTCTCTATTTGCAAACGATTTGATTACTTTATGATGGAGATCAGGTATTTCCTCTAAACATGTGTAACAGTATTTTACAAGAATATAAAAATGATAATACTTTGATTGGTATAATATGAAACTGGTTTAACACGAGATGGTTTAATACATTTACATAACACACATCAGTGGGCTATTGAAAACACACATGCTAGCGCAAAAAGAGGTCATCAGCGAAAATTCATGTTAAATGTTTGGGCCGGCATTATAGGTGACTGTCTCGTACAACTCACTCTTTTTTAAGGAGATGTGTATTTAAATTTTTTACAAAATTGTCTTTCTGGCTTATTAGACGACTTTGAAAGAATATAAGAATGTAGCTCTTCTGAACGACATATTTCTCAATCACTGGCTAGGAAAAAGCATACCACTTGCTTGGGCACCCCGATACCTAGACCTCAATCTGATGAATTTTCTATATGAGGTCATTTAAAGATGTACGAAATGTAATTATAGTGTATAAAACTGCAGTTAGTGACCTTGATCATTTACGAGTTCGGCTAATAAATGGGAGTGAACATATTAAGAACACACCCTGTGTTTTTCATCGCATTCGAAGACTTTTTAAAGCTATTAGGAAATGTATAGATGTTAATGACAAACATTTGTAAAATATATTCTAAGTGCGTAAGTTGTAAATATATTTGTTATTCTATGGTGTGTACCTTATTTCCGTTCATTTTGAGAATGTGTTATATTAAATTAGTTTTACGTCCAGATTTTAGAGTTTACTAATCTTAATTTATATGCCAAATATCAGCTTGAATCCTGAAAAATTAATTTTAATATGACGAAAAAGGAAAAAAAATTGTACCCCTCTATCTCGAAAAACAAGCGGACTTCTACAATTTTTAAATGGCTTACTACTTGCTACCACTATTTTGTTATGTTAAATCACCACCTTAAGCTTCCTGACGTTGTGTCCGAGCATCCTATAGATCCTGATTATGAATATCATCAAAACGAAACAAGATCAGAAAAATCGCCAAAAATCAGCTAAGATAAGTTTAACAACAATATAATTTTGTGTATTTTTATTCAATTGCTAACTAAGGTATAAAGTGCGTACGTTTTAAGGAGAGGCCTTTAGATGTCCTACTGATTTGATCTTAGAAAAAACCAAATGTTCCTCTAGTTACAATTTAAAATAATCCAGGTAAATCCAAGCGTGCGTGTGTGCGAGAAATTAGTGCGACACAGAATTGGTTTTTAACGGATGTAACATAATTGCTTTTTTGCTCTTACGTTGTGCATTGGAGACGTCGTACGTCATCTATGAGTATACTGCTGTAATTGCTGTTCCTCCAAATGGTTTCACTTCGAGCCCGTAAAGTAAAAGAGTTTTATCTTCAATAAAATATAATTTAAAATTATCTCTCTCTTGGTAGATTCTAACACAAATGACATATTAAAAGATAATATTTTTTCAATAAAATTTGTCCTCCCAGCCAGTTGGCATAAGGTATTAATAACAACCTTCTGTTTTGGGGACTGTATAGAATTTCAATTAGAAAACTTCAAAAAGCTTGCCTATAAATTCCTTGTTTGGTGATTTTCTTTTACAACATGTACAATAACTAATTGCACTATTTAATAGAGCAACATAATACATTTACGTGGTATGTTTAAAACTAGGATTCGTTCTGTCGCGTATACTTACAAAAACTATCAGTTAGTAGAGGCAACGCTGGGCAAACATATTCAACAACCACTAATCTTTATGGCATGGAGATATGACAACAGTGTATGAACGCTCAAGGCGGTGATCAAAATTTGAACAAAAACAATATCTTTTAGCCCGTGCCAGCTGGTAAGTACATATAAAAAAGGTATATTTTTGAAATATATTTTAGTAGGAATAGGTTAATGTAATATATTTGGTTGGATACCATTAAAAATGTTGTTTATTGTGTAGTATCATCAATATCTCAATAGTTTGGTATTCGAGACGGTGGAATCAAGAATCCTAGAGCGGGCAAGTGCATCCCGTATGTGGACGCAGTTACCCCACAATCAAAATTTTTTTTTCAAAACAATGCTGCGCATTTATAAAATAAAGAGTAAACGAGGCTTTGGCTACACTCAAGAACAGTTGCAAAATGCGGTTGACATCATGAAGTCTAAAAAAATATCAGTGAGAAAAGACAGTACTCTTTATAATATTTCAAAAACCACTTTGGTCGATCACTTTAAAGGACGACTAGGACCTAAAGGTAAAACCCTTAGACGGAATTTTGATATACCAAAAGAATAGGAGATAAAGATTGCCTCTGAAATAAAATCTATGGAAAGAGGAGGAATTGAAGTAATTGAAAAAATTGGAGTTTGTGAGAAAAAATAATTTGCAGACGATGCTTAAAAATGTATTCCTTGGTTCAGATTGGTTGGAGACTTTAAACAAAGGCATAGACTCAATTAAAAAAAAACCCATGTTGTTGAGATTGCTAGAACGAACTGTATGGTCCCGTTCATTATTTATAACTATTTTGAACTGATACAGAAGACTATAAGCGAATTACGTCTGAAAAATAATACATCATATGTAGAATCTCGATGAAACAAGTTTCTGCATAGATCTAAAAATAAAACGAAAATAATTGAATCAATAGGGGCTCCTGCAACTTAAATAATAAGCAGTCCAGGTCGTGAAAATATGACAGGGTTAATGTCGTGCAATGCTGTAGGAATAAAGTCTACACGCTTAATAAAATTTAAAGGCCTTCACATGATGATGATGTGTGAACTGCCCAAGAAGACAACCCAGAAAAACTGGACATTTTTTATGCAGCTAGCAAGAAAGGTTTGATGGAGTCAAAAGTGTTTAATTCCGCACCCATAGAAGTATTGGTGTAATTAAGGAAGCTTTAAAAGATAATATAAGTAGCCACTCGACGTATCTGTTTTTAAACCAATCAAGGATAAATGGGATGCTAAGCTTGTGAAATGGCAACGTCCGCATCCAGGGAACAAATATTTAAAAAAGACTTTATGAACATTAGCAAAAACAAGTTGGAAGAATACAGATCCTATAATAATATTATATACAAATTACGAGAAGTGTTGTTGATCTAGCCGTTGGAGACTGGATTCTTGTTAAATTTTCGAGAAAGAAACAGGTGAAATATTAAGTAGGAAGAAAGTAGAAATAAAAAAAGTGATGAAATATTCGTAAAATTTTGCAGAAAATGTGTATTCTATATGAAAAAAATAATTGTTTAAATTTCCTTTTGTTGTTTTCGTTTCTGTTGTTCTTGAATACGACATTATAAAATTGTTGCCAAACCCAGTAATGGACAGACACGTGGGGAAATATCGTTTCAAATATTGATTGGTGAGTATTCAGCTCCACAAGCTTATTTATACTTGTTCTTTGATTATTATTGTTTCATAAACTTAACATAATTCAGTAGTTATTTATAGTCAAGTTTATATGTTTTAACAAATAAAAAATTTTCAACTCATGTTATTGAGAAAGATTTAATCAAGATCGCTCTTACCCGAAGATATTATTACATGCCTTTACATTAGAATACGAACTTAACCCATTTTGTGCGGTAGGTGCGACCGCCAGCCCTTAAGAACAAATAAAATTATTCTGATGAAATTAATGTCTGGACATAATATGTGTCTTTCAAAAAAAAAAAAAAAATCGTTATTTAAAAATATTTATTTATTTATTTCCTATTTTTTATCATTATTTTTCAAATAGGCAAATTTTATGTCGCAGTTATCCCAACTGACTTTCGTTGTTATTTTGTAAATTTTTAGTATGGCTTACCATCGCCAATTTTAACGATTTTTGTTACCCTTGTAAATTTTGGGTCGCTGATCACGAGTGCGAAGTTTTGTTTTTCTGCTGCGTTTTCGAGCTATTGAATACAATCTCCGTTTTTGATATTTTTTGGTATACTGGTAGATTTTTGCACGCTGATTATGAATCTGAAGTCATTTTTTTTGGCAGCGTTTCGTGTCCGATTTACCCATCATCAACTAGGCTTATCGTACGGCCGATTTTGATTATTTTTGCACTCTGGTTGATTTTTAAACGCTGACCAGAGTAAGTAGTTTTTTTTTCGGCGAAGAATATTTATTATTTTAATATTTTAGATATATATTTCATCGATTTCTTATAAAAATTACTGAAAGAAATAGAAAAGGCTTGTTTATAACTCAAGCTGTAGCTATCAAAAGTAGCTAAGCTGTACGTGAAAAGAGCATCCCATCCAATGCCCAAGTGTCCTATTGACTAAATTATCCGTAAGTATGGGAATTATTTCCCAAATCCGACTGTAGCACAAAAATCTTTCAAATTGATTTAAATCTTCTAAGGCACGTACTTTAATAATTACAAACCAAATAAATTTCCGTTTGCCATAGAAGGCATTTAATTGAGGATCTGGTTTTCGAGTTGATAAAATTATAGCATTGTCTGGTGCATACATTAGGCCCTAATCTGGTAAAGAGTAAGTACGTAAACAAATCAAGCGCAGGCGACCGCACAATGCAAATTGTTACTGAATTTGTCTAGATTATCGCCGGTCGGGTATTTATGTATGCGCTTTGTGTACAGATGTGTATCTCTTTGCATTCAAAAGAATTGTAAAATCGGAGATATCGGCTTGTAAGTGCGTCGCGAAAAACTGTAAATGGTATTAAAGACGCTTTGGATTTTATGTACGAAGGCAGCCTATTGTTATTTTTAAGACATGATTTAATGGGCTTACAATTAGCTTCGCACTAGCTATCGCTTTTAGTGTATCAAAATTGTTGATATCTAATATGTTGTAAGTAACCCCTTTTCTGTGTTTGAAAAAATACGCTATTTAGAAAAGCTTTTAGAACGTGATTTGTATTTTTGAATAATGACTTAAACTTGCTTTTTACTTCCCTCGTAAAGAGGAAGTATTGTCACCGTTAAAAAATCACCCTCGGAGTTTTTTTCAGATCTTTACGTTTTAGGGTCCCTAGATGCCGAAAAACATGTTTTCTTAATTCCGTCAGTCTGTCTGTCGCTCTGCCTGTTCGCGGCATTCCTAAAAAATTACCTGATTGACTTCAAGTTTTGGTCAAAAATTAAGGACCATATGACGTGGTAACATTTTGGTAAAAATCTAAAATGGCAAAACAAAATGGTGTCCCAGTGAAATTATTACTAAGAAGCTACTTATCCAGTTTATCTCAAATTGATATAAAAATCAACTGGCACGGATCCAAGATGGCGGAACAAAATGGCGTCTTAATAAAATATTTAAAAATTCAGCCTGAAACTACCTAATGGACCGACTTTTTTATGCGATAACAAATTGTGGTATAGAGATGAACTAGTAAAACTGTGGGACTAATTCAAAATGGTGGACCAACAAAATATTTGTAATCGTGAAAAAAATCAATCTCTCAGGTTTAACATATTTTCAGGTTTTAGCTTTCCAAGAGACGAAAAATTATGTTTTATTAATTCCGTCGGTCCGTCTGTCGGTTTGGTTATCTGTTAGTTTGCAGCATGGCTTAAGAGCTACTTATCGAATTTACTTCACATTTTAGTCAAAAATTAGGTCAAAGGGCCATATGGGGATGACCTGGTAATATTTTGGTAAAAATCCAATCTACCAAAACAAAAAGGCGGTTTAGTGAAATGTTAAAAAAATTATTACTAAAAACCACTTATTCAATTTATCTCAAATTTTGTGCAAAAACCAAGTATTATGTAAAAATCAACTGATTTCAAATTGTGTGATATAATTAATTGTGGTAGAGACCTACTAGTAGAACTGTGGTATTAATTTAATAAGGCGGAATAAAATGACGTTCAAATAAAATATTCTGTAATCGTGAAAAAATCATGCTCTCAAATTTCACATATTTTTAGGTTTTAACGTCCTAAAAATATTTTTATCAATTCCGACGGAGTCGGTCCGTCTGTTCCTTAGTTCGCGGCGTAGCTTAAAAACCACTTATTAGAGTGACTTCAAATTTTAGTCAAAAATTAAGGATCATATGGAGATGATTATCTGGTTATATTTTGGAAAAATCCAATATGCCAGAACATGACGGCGGCCTAGTGAAATGTTAAAAAAAATGTGACTAAAGAAATAATTATCCAATTTTTTAAATATTTTATTAGGCAGCCATATTACTTTGTCACTTAGGATTTGTACCATAATGGTACCAATTCGTTTCTATGTAACACTTCATTTTTGTACAAAATTTGAAGTAAATTGGATAGTTCCTTTTTTATTATTATTTATTTAAACATTTCACTAGACCGAAATTTGTTTTTATCATATTGGACTTTTACCAAAACGTTATCAGATCATCCACATATGTCTGTTTTTTTTACCAACAGAAAAAGTTATGGTACAAGCGGGGATCGAACCCACACCTCTGGATCTCTAGCTCATTGCTCTAACTAATTGCGCTATGGAACCACTGATAAGCTATTCGTTAGAACTTACACATATTCAAACCCAGCAGTATCGTATCTATTGTTCATCCTACTAAATATTCTAACTTTATGGCGCGGCGTTCCTGAGTGGATGAATTGAAATGAACTGAAATTTTACATCGCTATTAGGTTCTGTCCTTGTATATATATATATATATATATATATATATATATATATATATATATATATATATATATATATATATATATATATATATATATATATATATATATATATATATATATATATATATATATATATATATATATATATATATATATATATATATATATATATATATATATATATATATATATATATATATATATATATATATATATATATATATATATATATATATATATATATATATATATATATATATATATATATATATATATATATATATATATATATATATATATATATATATATTAGGAAATTTATAATTTTTAGGTTATGCCGAATGTTTAATAGAAGTAGTTTATCAGTTTTTTAAAATGTGAAATATTTCTTCTTTATAGAACTATTTATATATTATACTGGTGGGTTTGAACATGTACAAGTTCTAACGAATTGCTTCAGAGGTACGATAGCGCATGGTTAGAGCAATAGGCTAGAGATCCGGAGATGCGGGTTCGATCCACGCTCGTGCTATAACTTTTGCTGTTTACAAAATATTTCACAGTTAAAAAAACTGATAAACTACTTCTGTTAATGACCCTTAATTTTTAAACAAAATTTGAAGTCAGTCGTGTAAGTAGTTTTTTGCTAGACCGACAGACGACGGATTTTTATCATTCTTATTGCTTGCGCAAAATTTGAAATCAATTTGATAAGTAGTTTTAGCGGTATTTTAAATATTTTATTAAGCCATCATTTTGTTTTGCTATCTTGGATTCGTGGCATAATATTACCAGTTCATTTTGTATGTAACACTTGATTGTTGTGCATAACTTGAGGTAAATTGGATAATTAGTTTTTTATTAATATATATTTTTGTAAATTTTACTAGGCTGTCATTTTGTTCTGCCATACTGGATTTTTTTCAAAACATTACCAGGTCTCCGACGTATGACCTTTATTTTTTAAACAAAATTTGAAGTCAATCGGGTAAGTAGTTTTTTGCAATGTTACGATTCGACAGACAGACCGACCAACGGATTTGAGGAAACACGTTTTTTTTTGGATTTTAGGGGCGCTAAAACGAGAAAATATGTAAAACCTGTAAGGGCTTTTTTTACGATTACAAACATTTTATTTGGCCACCATCTTGCTATCTTGAATTTATATAACAATTTTACCAGTTCATCTCTGTACAACATTTAATTCTTGCATAAAATTTGAAACCAATCTAATAAGTGAGAAAGCACGTTGTTCGGCATCTAGGGACCCTGAAACGTGAAGATCTGCAAAATTTTCAGGGAGTGATTTTTTCACGATTACAATACTTTCCTTCTACCAGCGAAGTAAAAAAATCCTTATTTTCTTTTAAATTCAATATATCGACGCAGAGAAAGCAAAGAGAAAAATGCACAGGTACTCTCTTGCAGAATGCATTTTAACACATTTAATTTAAAACCCGCTATTACAAATAGGTGTGACCAATAAAAAAACTTTACTTTTTAAGACATACACTTAATCTTTATATGTTCCTTTGTTAAAGTGAACTTACGATTATAGGCTTCATAAAAACTTCATACATACCGCAAACGAGAAAGCCTCACGCAGCTCAACAATAGATAACAACTGTCAGGAGCGAAATTTTGTTTACGAACAGGTAAATCTTTGTTGCAGTTCAAACTTTATTATTGTTGCAATTACTTTTCTAAAGAACTGTCATTCCCATATTTTATATTACTGTGCTCGTTTACTAAATGGCAGTAAATCTTTTCATTTCGATAAGAATCAAAGATAAATTTTGTAGTAACGAGCCTCGATATTATAATAATTTTGGTACAACTGGATTTATTGTAATATTGGAGCCCATTTATGCGTACTAAATAGTGAATAAGAAAGCCAGTAGTTCTTTTCTAAATGAATTTCTATATTGTAGTGGTAAAGTTAGTTTCTAAAGGTAATAAATTCAAACTAGAAAAATGTGAAAATTATGTTGTCACTACTGCTGTTGTTACAACAAAAAAAATTGTAGAAAAAAAAATAAAATCTTTACTCATCTGCAGATATGCCTGGATTCATTAGACTCAACTACAACCGATCCCTATGACGGATGCGTTAATAAAATCAGCCAATTTCTTACCATTTTTGTAAGCAACGTTCTTCCAACACATTCTCACATGTAGCCAAAATGTTTTCATTTTTATTTTCAGTGTTTTATGAATCTTCCATTTACGCTCCTCTGATTCCCCCTAATCATCGTATATTTACTATCATCTCCTGTCTCATTCAGCCAGTGAAATTTGTCAAACTATGCCTCATTCCATTAGGACAGCGAAATCTTTGAATCATTGGTTTTCGCAAGCCTACGAAATGTCCGACAAGAAATAATTCCTACCATCTCCTTAAAAATCGATCAGGCAGGAAACTATTACAACCATTTTATATTATGTCATCAGAACTGATCTCAACTACTGTATAAGAAGGAACTCTTTTTAGACAAATCAGTAGCCATTCAATTTTGCCACTTTTCAAAATATGAATCTAAACTTCTGCCAACTTATATTTCTAGTGATGAACATTGCAGTTAGTTAAAAAAGTTAGGCCTACCCAGCAACAAAACGTCCTCTTAACTTGACGATAACTGGCCACTACCTTTACTCAGTTATTCAATATGTTCTATAACAAGGACTTTTTCCCACATAGCTGGAAAACTGCCCGTGTACGGTTTATTTCTAAAAAGCATCAAAAATATTTCTTTCGAAATTCAAACACAAAAACCAACTTTTAATTTCTGAGTAATGCAATATAAAAGTATTTACTTTTGATCTCTTAAATTATATTAAAATATATAAGTTAATTCTGCTTTATTTTACTCCCAAGCTTTTTCCAAGATATTACTCCACTCCAACATAATTTTTAAAACTTATTTCCAAGGTACAATCAGATTCGATACTTCAAAAATTTCTCCTCAGAACCTACATTACTAAAATAAATAATTAAATCCTTGATTTGAAAATTTTCCTTAACCTAGTTGGTAGGATTTTTTTTAAAAAAAATCACACTGCTTCAGTTGCTATGGCAGTCGGGTTTTTTTCCGAGACCGAAGAATTCTTCTGTATACTATTTACATATTATCATGAATCAGATTTAGCCTTGAGTGTTATTTTTACATATGTGGAGAAGTCTCTTCTTCAACCCTGAATATTCTTGATTATTTCCAAAGAAGCCCTGTTTGTCTGATCGATGAACGTAACAACCACAGTAGGGTCTAGGATTTAGGGATACTATGATCGATTCTGTTCTGTCATGTTATCATTATTGGGCCATTAGCTATGTCTATGTGGAGACACGAGGATCAACCCGCATGTATCCCTTCACCATCCAATTGCAAAAATCAAGAACTTCCCAGTTTGCATTCAATTCCCGCAACAATAGAAACAACCACGGAACCAAGTGGTTTCAGTCTTCGTGATTTGTTAGTTAAATGATAACGCCTACTTCAGGAAAAGATTCATTTTATGAAAATAGCAAAAAGGTTATATTAACGGCGTCTGCAAATCTTTCATTTCCAAGAATATAGAGTGTGGGTTTTAATATCATGCACTCAATGCAGGAGGTTAATCTCTAGTTTATTTTTTAACAAAATGTTCATTTAATCCTATGTCCTAAGTTGTTACATTTGCGAGATGCAGAGTATCAATTTTTTTAGCCTGCTTTTATTAGCTTCACTTGTATATAACTAACTATATATGTAAACAAATCTTGGGAGTCGATTTTAATCTACTTCTAAATATGCGGATTTGAAATGTTGCAAGTGTATGAAGTTCGGCTGACAATACAATAACTTGGTACCATCGAGCTGATCTGAACAGCTCGATGTTACCAAATGGCACCGGCCGATTTTAACCCAACGTAATCCCAATGAAAATAAGATAATTTGGTACCATCGAGTTGATCTGATCAGGTACCGCTGGCACCAGCTATTAAACCCCTTGAGTTTGGGCTCATTTGATTTGTTTCGGTAAGTCCCATACAAATAGGACCGATGGTACCAGCTAATATACCCCTTAAGTTTGGACCCACTTGATTTGTTCGGATGAGTCTAACATATTAAAAATATTTTAAGACTAAATGTAAACCATAAATTATTGATTTGAAAAAATATTAGAAAACATGTTTTTGCCAGTAACGCATTAAAAATACAAAATAATAAAATTTACTTAAAATATTTTGTTATATACAATATAAGCATTCTACCTTGACAATTCAATGACTATGTCAAAAAGCGTGGCGTACTTTTTAGTTATGTATCTTCTTTACTTTTAATTAATTTGGACAAAACGCGAAACGCTTTTTGGAATAGTCATTGAATTGTGAAGTGTAGAATGCACATATTCTAACAAAATATTTAAGTAAGTTACATTATTTCATACTTTCTAGTGTGTTCCCGACAAAAGCGTATTTTCTGGTTTTTTTAAAATTACAATTTATTTTTAAATCAACTTTTAACTAATATTTTAAAAACAGTTACACTTATACGTCACAAGATTATAATTATCCAATTCAGTGGCGTCAGAAACGTAAATAATTAGTATTTATAACTAAACTAGAAAGAACACACAAAGTCTCGGTCTCAGTCAAAAAGAATATAATGCGGTTACACGTGTTTCGCCTTTTCAGACATCATCAGACCTACAATTAATATAATAATCAAAAACTATCACTATAAATATACAAAATTCAAACAAACCTTCGACATTAAATAAAATCACAAGAACAAATCAAACAACTGTAACTTCACATGTTAAAATACACACTGAGATGAGGTTAAGAAACTAAGGTATTGATGGGCGCAGATAAAAGTTGAATCAAATAGAAGACAAAAAAACATAAAAAAAAAGTTATTGATATACGCAGGAATCGAACTCGAGCCTCTAGCGTGAGAGGCCGAAATACTGTCTGGCCACCACTCTACCAGCAGGCCCAATGAAAAGTCTATACATTATTTTACTGCCGATTATTGTTAGTACCAAGATTGTTAAAAATTAGTTGAGGTTCGAAGTTAAAGACATCGTTAACACAATGTAAAACTGGGCTTCTCTTAGCCCTTGTAATTTCTGTCTTCTCTAACAAATCCAGTTTTTTACTTTTTGGGCACTCGTGTAGTATCTTAACCAAAGAGTAAAAACCTGATTTTGAGAGATGTTCGGTCTTATCTCTGGTCATTACTAGATGTCTCTAAGTGAGTTCACTGTTTTAAAAGTAATTGAGACATCTGAGTGTTTGAAAAACTTCGCCATCTGCGTTGAAATATTACCAAAAAAATATTGAACCTTTGAAGCATTTTTTAAGTGTTTGCTTAGAGTGAATAATATTAAAAAAAAGTTTGTATTTATGGAAAAACTTATAATAGAGTCTATTGATAGAATGGATAGGAAAACCGTTGTTTAAAGCAATTTGTTTTATAATTTCCAATTGCTGATTAAAAGCTTCACTGGAAAGAGGTATTTTGAACAACCGGTAGCAAAATGAATTGAAGGCTGCAAACTTGTGTGAGTGAGGAGAAATGGAACTAAATTGAATAAAGTTTTCTGTAGACGACTGTTTTCTGTATATTTTAAATTCTGTTTTGGTATAGTTCCTGATTAACACTAAATCTAAGAATGGTAATCTACCCTCATTCTCCATCTCTAGAGTAAAAGCTATTTTGTTGTGAAGGGAACAAAATTTAAAAAATCCGTCAGCTCCTGACTGTTTCCTTTCCACACGTTACATATATCGTCTACGTACCTCTTGTAAGCTAATAGATGGTTAGCAAAACGGCTTTTCATGATCTTTGTCTCCAAATCTCTCATAAAAATCTCACTAAGAAAAGAGGAAAGGCATCGCTAGCCATTAAATTTGAACAAATTTTGGTCCAGTACGGTGGAGAGCAGAGAAACGAGATTCTCCCTCACTGGTGCTGGTAGAGCAGTTTTTTTTAGTAAACTCTTTACCAAGTTAATGCATTTGTTGAGGGGTATGCTGGGGAAAAATTTTTTTACATCTAAGGAAATTACTATTGCATCATGCGGAATGTCAACATTTTTGAGGTACTGCGTCAAATCTCCCGAATTGTTTATTTTGGAGTAAGTATTCTGAAAACCCGTAAACTCTCTCAAAACATTATTTAGCCACGAAGACAAACGGTAACAGGGTGAGTCAACAAAAGACACCACGGGTCTGATAGGGTTTCTCTCCCTGTGTACCTTAGGTAAACCGTAAAGCAAAGGTGTTCTAGGATTCATAGGATACAAATTATATCTCAAGTTTTTAAAATATTCTAAAGTTACCAACGTTTGATCAAGAACACCTTTAACCTTCACAAAGAAAGAGTTTGTGGGATCCCTATTGATACTCTGGAACTCACCAGAGTCCAGGAAGTCTACAACCTTCTTCACGTATTCAGTCCTTTTCATAACCATCAAACAAGAACCTTTATCTTCTTTGGTGACGATCAGATCGTGGAATTTGAATCAAGACAAGTTTTTCTAAAATTACACAGTTTTTTGTTAGAGAAGCCGGAGTTAAAAAAATTAATTACACGTGTTTCGCTTCTTCAGGCATCATCAGACCTACTACTACCTTTTTTTTGTTACCCATTTACTAACAACTGGACAATGTTAAGATACTACATGAGTGCCCAAAGAGTAAAAAAACTGGATTTGTTAGGGAAGATGAAAATTGCTAGGGCTAAAAGAAACGCAGTTTTACATTGTGTTAACGATGTCTTCAACTTCGAACCTCAACTAATTTTTAACAATCTTGGTACTAACAATAATCGGCAGTAAGATAATGTATAGACTTTTCATTGGGCCTTCTGGTAGAGTGGTGGTCAGTCAGTATCTCGGCCTCTCACGCTGGAAGCTCGGGTTCGATTCCTGGGTATATAAATAACTTTTTTTTTTTATATTTTTTATTCATATTTTTTGCCATTTATTTGATTCAACTTCTATCTGCGCATGTCAATACCTTAGTTTCTTAACCTTTAGTTTCTTAACCTCATCTCAGTGTGTATTTTAATACGTGAAGTAACATTTGTTTGATTTGTTCTTGTGATTTTATTTAATGTCGAAGGTTTTTTGAATTTTGTATATTTATAGTGATAGTTTTTGATTGTTATATTAATTGAAGGTTTGATGACGCCTGAAAAGGCAAAACACGTGTAACCGCATTATATTCTTTTTGACTGTGGCCGAGACTTTGTGTCTTCTTTCTAGTTTAGTCATTTGAAACCAGGTCTCTTAGAGAATATGGGCGCTTCCTTGGAATAAGTTTTTATATTTTTTATGCTCAATATGAAAAAAAAACAATAACAAAATGCATATTACTTAATAATATATATCATATTTTTAATTATATCACTTAATCAGTTTTTATTGTTTCCTTAAAAAAATACATCAATGGGTAACAAGGAGTTCCTAACTATACATGGGTAAATATTACAATTTCAATCAATACTGTGAAGTTCTTACAATACAAGTAAGTATAAATATGTAATGTATACAAATTAAGTATAACTATGCAATGTATATACAACAAATACGTGTTAAATATAATTACAGATATTCGTTTCTCAGAAAGGCACGCAACTATGTTTAATATTGTGTGCCCGATCACTTAACATTTCTTGTCCTAAGGCTGTTTGTCCAGGTTGTTCGTCTAACAGACTTGTATAGAGTACAGATAAAAATAATCTGGTAAAGAGTTTCAAGTTCTGGTATAATACAGACTGTACAGTAACTATTAGTGTTGAAAGTACTTCCACTATATTAAAATTTAAACGTATTTTATGTAGCATGGCCTATATCTAAATCAAATTAATATATTCGTTATACAACTTTTAGAAAATAGACAATATCAGTTTTTGCCATGCTATAAAATCTAAACAGCTGAGTTATCACACCAAAAATTGTATATTTTATTATTAGTTTTGTATGACCTTAATAATATTAGACGATACTCCTGTTTTTATAATTGTTCAAACATTTTGAGTGAGATTATAATACAATCATGTTTGCTATAAGTCAAAATTTTCGATTCTTGGAATTTGAAATTGTCAATTATTACTGTCCACTGGGTGGCATAGCATGTTGTAAAAAAGGGGTGTGGGGCTTTCTTTTCATAAATAATAAAGTAAAATTTTGAAAATCTTTTGACGTAATGCAGGTATAAATTGCCATAAGTCAAGTTTGGAAACCACTTTCAGTTTAATCGAAAGTACCATCATTTTCTTATTTTCATTGTAAAGGTCAATTAATATTACGATTTCTGAACTCTGCTACATTAGATTCATTCTCTAAATGCACAACATGATTTTTACTTTCAAGATGGCGGCCGCAGCTTACTGTTTCTCTAAACCGATGGCAGCCATAACTGACACACTAAACGAACATTTTTGTTCAGTAGGGTATGGAACCAAACAAATGGTGTATTTTCAACCCTGCGGCCAGTGCCATCTGCCTTTAAAAAAATGGAAAAATTACCTAATAACTTAATGTTTTACGTAATTGATAGGGAAAAGTTAAGTATTTCCCAATTTTTTAAAATTTAAGCCACATTTCTTTGTCCAATATCTACATCGTAGGCAACTATTGCTTTGCAGTAACGTATGACAAATGAATATTTGAATTAGCTAAAGAAAATTTTAGAGCAATTAAAACTTATAAAGCCAATTAATTATAATACTATTATTTATTAACAAATAAGCTAGTAACTAACATTAAGCTAGGAAATTCAAAATGCAACCCCTGTAGTTCAATAAATTTTCTTATACAAGTAATCACTTTTTACATAACTCTATTTAATATTGAGGAAGTTACAGATTGCAAAGCATTTCTAAGATTGTGGTAGGTGTGCTGTAAACTTGTTCTTGATATAACACCATAGAAAATAGTTCGTTGGTGTTTGATTTGTTGATCTAGCCATACATCTTATTGCCCCATGTGTTGAAATTACACCGTTTTCAAATATTGCGTTGACATGTTATTTTCAACCATGTGTTGTGGGGATGGGTCCCATTTTGACGAAAATATAAACTCTCTGGAAGCTTTACGGGTAGAATTTCATAACATATTTAAATACAGCTCACCTTTAAAGTCCCTTGAAAAAAGAAATAATATCGGACTTAGCACCTTAGTTTCAACTACTCCGGCCTACACGTTCATTCCAAATCTTATTTGATTTTCCATTCTCATTTTACGCCATTTGATGGTAGATCAAAATCTATATTGCGACTGTTAAATATTTCATTGTTTGAGAAATGTGATTCGTCGGTAAATAATATCCTCCAAATCAAGCTAATGTTATCTAGAAACTAATAGCAATATTTTAATTTTCGAACTGCTTCATTTTCATACCGATGCTGATGAGTTTGAAAATTTTAACATTTGTACTTGTGTTTTGTTAATATTCGTCACACAGTTTCCTTACTAATACCAAGTTCCAATACCAGTTCTATAATAGATACACGTGGATTCACATCTGTATATGCCAATATGTTAATTTTAGTACCTTTGGTCTGCAGCGATGATCGCCCATGCGTTCGGGATATCGTTCAACCTTTAAGCGCTTAGCAGAGTTCGCATTTTACGTAGATTCTTCATATCTAGTTTTTCACTTTGGTAATTTACAATAATCCTAGCTGAATTTAAGTAAACCTACACTATCGGCATCAAAATTATAAAAAAATGCCATTTTAAAGAATGACATTTTAGGTTTTTTTTTTTGTTTTTTTATAGCACACTTCGACTCATCGAACCTTAAGCAATTTATCAATTCCTTATTCGTTTTAACTAAATCAAATATCTAATTGTTATACATTATTGGAAAGCTAAAATTTAAATACTGAAAAAATTGGAGGGGCTTCTATTAAAAAAAAAGGAAATGAAAATACTTGATTTTTTCTAATCAGTTACGATAAAAAATTGGGTTATTTTCCCAATTTATTTAAAATAAGTTTGTGACATCTGTCGCAGACCTAAAATACGCCACTTATTCAATTTCATGGCCTACTGAGCAAAAATATTCATTTGGTATATCATTTATGTTTCCCATTGATTTAGAGAAAAAGTAAGCCGTAGCTATCATGGTGAAAGCAAAGTCATGTAGTGAAACGACATTGGAAAGAAAATTTCATGTAGAATTTAGAAATAGTGGTACTAACTGATGTTTACATTGATTTTAGATTGATGGCCCTTCCAGTTAAACCGGAAGTGATTTTGAGTTGAGGTTTTTATTAAGAAACTGCAAATTATACATAAGTATTCCATCATAAAATTTTGAAAATTTTACTTTAAATTTTACGAAAAAAGTTGGAGGGGGGTAACAGTATCCTATGCGCACGGATATATCCTAAAAACAGTTAATGCTTGCTTATAGGCTACGCTACATAAGTTACGATTAAAAATTTGAAAACTTTTCAAAAATAAAATACTGAATGGGGTATTCCATTAAGAATTTTAAAAGTGCTAATACATTTTAATATATCATAACCATAAAAAAAGGTAATTATCTGTTTTTATTGAACAATTATGTTCAATATTTCATCGAGTAAACATTTATTAATTTCAGTTGAAAGGATTTTAAATTATATTTGTCTAATAATATCGTTTATATTGGTCACATATTTCCAAACCACACAGGCAAACATATATAAATAAAGTATTTGGGACGCTCATAACTGTCATAACGATTAACATTACTTTCCTAACTTTACTGAATTAAATGTAAATAAATTGCTAATTTCTGAAATAACTCAAGAAAATGTTATTCTTCGTTGAATCCATTATTTCGAGACTGAGAACTGACCACAAAATGTGATGATTCCAGTCAATATCTCTTTAATACCAGAATGGTTATTGGTTCTTCGAACAAGGCAACATCTTTTTGTGTGAGCCGAGGTGAGATACCATTACTTGTTTTTAAATGTAATGGCAGAAAATAATTTGTCAAGGAACATAAAGATGTCTATTGATAATGCGTAATTGCGGTATCCTTATTGAATTTTAAGTATCTAATTTACAAGTTATTAAAAGTCCTAAAACCAGCATATCAATTTTATTTAGTTGGTAGATGTACATTTAAAGAATGCGTATGCGTATTTTTTATGTAGATTTCCTATGGACTGGCCCAATCATCAGGTCAACAGAGAAAAAAATCACTTTTCAAATATATTGTACAAACATCGAGTAGTATTGTAATCGTGAAATATTTTTTTTCAGATCTTCATGTTTCAGGAAACCTAGATGATGAAAAACATGAACTCTCAATGCCGTCGGTCTGTGTGACTGTCGGCCTGTCTGTCGGTCTACGTGTGGGCCTGCCTGCCGGTCTCTCCGTCGGTCTCTACCCGATTAACTTTAACTTTCGGTCAAAAATGGAGCGTCATTTGAGGATGACCTGGTAACATTTTGAGAAAAAGCCAATATGGCAAAACAAAATGGCGGCCTAGTTAAATGTTAAAAAAATTATTACTAATAAATTACTTATTTAAATTTACCTTAAACTTTGCACAAAAATTAAATATTACTCAGAAATAAACTGGTAAAATTTTGGTACGAATCCAAAATGTTGAAACAAAATGGCGGTTTAATAAAAAAAAATTAAAAATCGGCATTAAAAAACTACATATTAGATTGATTGAATTGATTGAAACATGATTTCTCAATTTCGTCGGTCTGTCTGCCGATCTGTGCTCTTGGCGTAGCTAAAAACTACTTACCTGATTAACTTCAGATCTAGCTTCAAATTATGGTCAAACATTACAGGTCATATGGGGATGACCTGGTAACATTTTGGTAAAAAGCCAAAATGGTGGACTAGGGAGTAATTAAAAAAAAAATATTACTAAAAAGCTAATTATTTAATTTAGCCCAAATTTTGCACAAAAATCAAGTATTACATAGGAATAAACATTTTGATGAGCATCCAAGACAGCAAAACAAAATGGTGGAAAAACTTGCAAAATTTTGATACGAGTTCAACATGATAGAACAAAATAGTGGTAAAATATTGGTACGGATCCAATATAGTAGAACAAAATAGAGCCCAGAAAAGATGTTTTAAAAGACAGTATATATGTGTTACTAAATGACTATGTGTAGAATACATTGGGTCACACTTCACCATTCCTAATAGATGATAGAAGATAGGTAACATAGAACGAAAGCTTTCACGGCTGTAGTCAATTAAGAAATCATGGTTCTTGGGATTAGACTGTACCAAAACGGAATCATTTTCCGACGTTTCGCCTTCGATTGCACAAGGCATCTTCAGGATCTTCACTTCACGAGATCGGAACACTGAATGTCATTTATATGAAATAAATTTTTTAGTTTGGGAATAGAGTATTGTTGCGAACACAGTCCAACAAAGAATTTTTTACGACTCATATCTTTTCAATAGACCTAGCATTAGAGTTCTCTTCTAAGTTCAATTAAATCAATGCCTTTATGAAAACCTTCCAAGAAGTGATAATCAAAATAAGGCGAGACATTGACATTTTAACCCATTTTGCACAATAGCATTTATTAATATTTTACGTTTAAGCTAAAAAAGGTGTAACTTAATTTCAATAAAAATTGGCGATTTTTGTGTGTCGGTTAGGTAAAAATTTAATGAAGTCGTAAAATGTATGAAATAATGGGAATCGGAGACATTTATTGCAGCCAAAGGCTTAGATTCCACATTCTTAGTGTGTTACGTAAAACTTTTGCGGTTTTCACTGGCTAGAAAATTTGAAAGGATGTGCTCCATAAATGGAATCTGCGAATTTATAGTGTATAGGTATATGAATACATATTCTATAGTTCTGCGAAAATTAATTTGGTAAAATTTCCATATAAAGCATACACAATTTTTTTATAATACGCTTTTTTATAATACTTAAATTTATTACATGAAATAGTCTGTCGCATATTCCAATTCTGGTTAGATTAGTTACGGGTATAATAATAACAAGGGTCGTACAAAATTTCAAATAAAAATGTTTGATTCATTTCTGCTCCAATTTTATTTGTTTCGATTTTACAGCCTTAAAAAATTCAATTTTTTTTATTACTTTGCAATCGTGAAAAAAATTCACCCTGTGAGATTTTTCGGGTCTTCACGTTTCAGGGTCCCTAGATCTCAAAAAACACGTTTTCTCAATTCTGTCAGTCTATATGTCGATCTGTACCTATCTGTTCGCGACATAGTTAAACTTAATTTACTTCAAATTTTATTGAAAAATTATGGCTCATATGGAGATGACATGTTAACATCCATGCAATACCAACATACTTATACAATTATCTTCAAATTAGGCATAAAATTCAAGTGCGACGTAGGAATAAACTATTAGAATTTTGGCATGAATTCAAGATGGCAAAACAAAATAGCGGCCTAATAAAATATTTGAAAAAATCAGTCACATCGAGATGGTAAGGCGAGAGAAAGTTTTGAAAACTGTTTTTTGTTTTTGCTTCTTTCTTTATTAATTTTTCAAATTAATATAAACATTTAACTTTAATACCGCCAAAATATATTTATCTCCTGTACGCGCATGATTCAGTTGGATTTGTTAGTTGAATTGGCCTGCTAACTTTCCGATATTTTTCGCACCCAATTTCGCTTAAGATATGTGTGTTGCGTAACCAGAGCCACCATATTATAAATTGGTTGAAGGAAGCTAGCGCTAGGTCGACCCCCTACGAGCTGGTCTAAAAAGATTTTGGTAAGTGCATTTCCCACTGCCGTTTTAAATTTTTCTATTTTCCGCTTTTATTTAATATAAAACACTTACTTGTAAAAAGAAGACATTTCTGTGAATAATACTTGATTTTCCTATCTGCAAAAAAGAAGGTGGTCTTTAATTCGGCTATTGCGGATTGATTCAATTTGAAAATTTAAATATTATTTTCTGTATAACATATAAAAAAATAAAAGCAATGGTAAAATGACAAAAATAAAATATAACCCAGTAATCGGAGAATGATTTAAAAACAACCCAGAGGAAGCTATAACTTTTAGATTTTAAAGTGTTGTCGGCTTTAAACCTATTTTAAGATGTACTGGAGGAACCGTATCAAATTTGAAACTTTCCAATACCAGCTTTGGATATATGTATCATTTGAACTATTTTTTATAAAGTTATACTTAGGATATTTCTTATTTCCAATTTTAGGTTTTATACTAAAAAAATGTCCTATCTACAAATTATAAATAAACATATTTTGTTACCTAAATTAATACACAAATTAAAAAATATATACACAAAGTCTAAGTCTCAGTCTTAAAATGAATATACATTACAACGGAAAATACAATTAAATAATTTATAACTTTACCATAAACAAAACACATTTTACAAAGTACATAAAACAAACATAACTAAACAAAGAAACAATGAAATACGAAACAAGGCCACGCTTGAATGACCAATCAGAGACATCGATGTAAATTTATTTGATTGAGGCGATAGGTCAAAACGAAAAAAGAAGATATTGTTCAGAATGGGCTTGACTAACTGTCGTAAAGTACACGCTATATTAATAAAAAGAAGAAGAATTGGTGAAAATGACAGAAAAGGCTTGAAGGTTATGCAAAATAAAAAGTTATTCTTTTGAAATATTGTTAAAAATCAAATGAGGCTCAAAATTAAACACTTCATTAACGCAGGTAAGGATGGGGCTCTTTTTAGCTCTTGTTATTTCCATCTTTTCTAAAAGATCCAACTTCTTACCTTTATCGCATTCTTGAATTATATTTACATTTTGAGATATGGAAAAACGATATTTTGAGGATAACAAATGATTCGCAAAGGCAGATTTTGTATTTGAGATATCTGTATTTTGATGTTTTGTAACCAAGCTGAAGTGTTCCTGGATCCTTGTCGAAATTTTTGTACCCGATTGTCCGACGTAAACAGCAGGACACTCTCCACAATGAAGGGAATAAACTCCAGATTTCTCAAGACTATCTTTTTGGCCTTTGATTCTAATGTGTTGTTTTAAAGTATTGTTTGTTTTAAATGATATGGATACTAAATGACTTAAAAAATTTAGCTAAATGTAGAGATATATTTCCAAAGTATGTTAAAACCCTGAATGTTTGTATTAATTAGATTATTATGTATTATGTTATAAGAGAGTTTGTATTTGTTCATAAATTTATAAAAAAGGTTGTTGAATGTTTTGGGAATCCATTGTTTAAGGCAATTTCCCTTATTATATCTAATTCTTTAGAAAAAGCAGCTTGGGATAGTTATAATTTTAAAAGTCTGTACAAAAACGAATTAAAAGCGAAACGGACTTTTTAAATTACCACTATCCCAAGCTGCTTTTACTAAAGAATTAGATATAATAAGGGAATTTGCCTTAAACAATGGTTTCCCAATTAAAACATTCAACAAACTTTTTTATAAATTTATCAACAAATACAAACTCTCTTATAACATAATACATAATATTCTAATTAATACAAAGAAATCCAGGGTTTTAACATACTTTGGAAATGTGTGTCTACATTTAGCTAATGTTTTCAAGTCATTTAATATCTCCATATCATTTA
Source organism: Kuschelorhynchus macadamiae (assembly GCA_030620095.1). Classification (NCBI taxonomy): domain Eukaryota; kingdom Metazoa; phylum Arthropoda; class Insecta; order Coleoptera; family Curculionidae; genus Kuschelorhynchus; species Kuschelorhynchus macadamiae. The sequence goes on from JAUTXW010001052.1 coordinate 268,044, forward strand.
AAACAAACAATACTTTAAAACAACACAAAGTTAGAATCAAAGACAAAAAGGATAGTCTTCGTAAAATCTGGAGTTTATTCCCTTCATTGTGGAGAGTGTCCTGCTGTTTACGTCGGACAATCGGGTAGAAGAATTTCGACAAGGATCCAGAAACACCTCAGCTTGGTTACAAAACATCAAAACACAGATATCTCAAATACAAAATCTGCCTTTGCGAAACATTTGTTATTCTCAAAACATCGTTTTTCCATATCTAAAAATGTAAATATAATTCACGAATGCGATAAAGGTAAGAGGTTGGATGTTTTATTTTGCATAACCTTCAAACCTTTTCTGTCATTTTCACCAATTCTTCTTCTTTTTATTAATGTAGCATGTACTTTACGACAGTTAGTCAAGTTCCTGCTGAACAATCTCTTCTTTTTTCGTTTTGACCTATCGCCTCTCATCAAATAAATTTACATCGACGTCTCTTGGTTATTTAAGCGTGGCCTTGTTTCATATTTCATTGTTTCTTTGTTTGATTTTGTTTGTTTTATGTACTTTGTAAAATGTGTTTTGTTTATGGTAAAGTTATATATTATTTAATTGCATTTTCCGTTGTAATGTATATTCATTTTAGGTCTGATGATACCCGTTAGGGCGAAACATGTAACCTATTTTTAATTTATAAACTTATTTCCAACTGAGACCTAGACTTTGTGTATATATTTTTTAATTTGTTCATTACCAGGTCTCTTTGAGATAATATGGACACTTTCTTCACTTCCAAATTAATACAAATAATATCCTCACTTTTCTCTTTTTATAAAAATTGCAAGGAAATAACTTAATTAATTTATATCTCAAAACTACTGTTTTGTACTTAGGGTTACGTTGTCTTAAAAGGACAGTATAATCGATAATTGCTGATAACGCGATTTTTATATTTGTCTTAAATTTAGATGCAACTTAATTAGTCAAGTATTCATGAATGTAATAGACATCATGAAAGATGGTCTTGCTAGGAATGTCGTTGCATCTGCTGCGCTCGAAGTCATGTGTGCTAGTTACCTAACAAAATAAAGCAGAAAACCCTTTTCTACTTCAAATATGACAAGATTGACAAGTCTGGACTCAATGACACAAGCGCCCCTTGACCTGGGCCATATTTTCCATCAACGGCAATTAGACCACTGCCCAATTATTTATCAAGTTTACCAATCGTTTGATTCCGCCTTAACTGAAGTACTAACTGGGTACTATAAGTTAGTACTACAAACACCATATTATGAGGCTAAATCATACTTATTTTGTAACGAGCAGGTGAAGCGCCATTTTGTTCTACCATAATGAGTTCTTCGTATGTGAAACTTGATTTTGTGTGCAAATTATGAGTAAATTGGGTTTGTTCCGCCAGATTGGATTTTTACGAAAATATTACCAGATCATCCTCATATGACCTTTAATTTTTTACTAATATTTGAAGTCAATCAGACCGACGGAATTGAGAAAACATATTTTTGGTATCTAGAGACGCTAAAACGTGAAGATATCTAAAACCTGGTAGGGTGATTTTTTTCGCGATTACAAACATTTTGTTAGGCTATCTTGAATTCAAACCAAAATTTTACCAGTTCATCTCTGTACCACAATTAAATCTTGCACAGAATTTGAAATCAATCTACTAAGTAGTATTTTCAAGCTGAATTAATAAATATTTTATTAAGCCGCCATTTTATTTTCCCATCCTGAATTCATACCAAACTTTTACCAGTTAATTCCTACGTTATCTTTAATTTTTGTGCAAAATTTAAGTAAATTGGATAAACAGTTTTTTACTAATCAATTTTTTAATATTTTAGTAGGCCTCATTTTGTTTCGCCATATTTAATTTTTTACCAAAATTTGTATGCAATCGGGTAAGTAGTTTTTAGCTATGCCGCTAAGAGATAACAGAGAGATGGAAAGAAATGGAATTAAGAAAATATGTTTTCTTAATTCCATCTTATTGTTTACGAGGGAATAAAAAACTAAACCATTTTAGTTTATTTTTACTATATTTTCCAAGATAATTTTCAAGTTTTAACAACTATTAATTTATTCAAGTACCTACATTATATTCCAAGCCTCCTAAACGAGTTATGCTTGACTAATATTATTACTGCAACCCTGTTTCCCTCAAAGAGAAGATTTTAATTATTATATAAATATTTATTTGACTTACCTTTATAAAATCTGTTTGGTTCGAAAATATGTGTCTCTACAAAATTATTCTAAACCTTGACAAAGACGTTTAACAATACTCCAGTAAATCAAATTAGTGTAAACAAGAAAGTCGTATCGTAAACAATGAAACCTCTCAAAGTTCAGAACGAAATATTTTAAAGTTTAATAGGAATCCGGAGAGAAAAAGTTATTGTTCACACCTCGAATTTAAAGTGGTTTGAAGTCTTATACGAGATGTTAGAACCTGATAAGAAACAACAATGCCACAGCAAGAAGAAAAGTTTTACGTTTCCCGTGACAATATACAGAATATTTTATTTGCCACATTTTGAACAAGGTAGTTTTCTTTAATATTACTATATTGAATAGAGATTCGCACTGGTACAAAATAGCATTATTTTCTACTGGAGGCGAAATATATTAACGTCTATATGATATCTATGAATACAATATATATACATATATATATATATATATATATATATATATATATATATATATATTAAAAATGTCTTCTACTGTAGGCACAAAAGTATAAATTTCATAGGAGCCCGCAGAACAATTTCTCCCTAGGGGGGCAACAATGTTCAAGAAACACTGATAACTGAAATAAAAAAGTCCATCCATAATCCATAATTGCCATATGAATACAACCCTAACCCCCCCGGAAGAAGAGGACAAAATCAATTTCTTATCATAATATAGCCCTCCCCCTTGCCCCCGCCTCCGAGCGCCTGATATCTTTAAATATTTTTAACGTAAAAACATAAAATACGTTTTAGAAACATTGACATTTTGTCTTTATTTCTCAAGGGAAGTGTTCAGGTGTATTGCGGTATCATTTTGCGAAATAGTATAAGTATAAAACAGTATTATGTAGCATCCGTGGAAAAATATTGATCGTGTCTCTTTTAGTGTTCCGGTGAAGAAAAGGGATTTATCTGTCGATGATATGGGAATGGTAAAAACAGTTTATAATTTTTTAGTTAACAGAGAACGTAAGGCTAGTGCTGCTGCGAGTGAAACATGTGATTATACTAAGATACAACTGACTACAGGGAAAAAATCTTGTCAAATCCCGTCACATTAAGAAAAAAGCGTAAAGATGCCGGTTGCACGAATTGTTTTAACGAATGCATCAAGGACTTGGTAAGGCGCAAATTTTATACCATCTATAAAGAGCAACGTGTACCTGCATTAGAAACTCTGAGGCAGTAACGGGTGACTAATCATGAAACCCAATCACTAGCTTTTGGAGAATTTCGTCTGAATCTGAAGGTCACAGATATCGCACAATTGACAATTGTGAGATTCCTTATTCTAGCCATTACAAATATGACGTCTTGAATATACAATATCGATTAGAAAATACCGCTCTGAAAATCGTCCAATAATTTACTTCGATGATATATGATTTGACATGTATGAAACACCATCCAAAGGATGGTCCAATGCTTTCAGCAGGTGTAAAACAAGGGCTGCGTCAAATAAACGAATAAGGATAACCATTCAGTATGCCGGGTCAGAAAAATATTGGGACTCAAACGCCTTGTGTCTTTCTGCAAATGACGATGAAGATACAACGACAGAACTTTTTGAGGACTACATCAAGAAATGTATTTCACCAAATATTCCTCAGAAAAGCATGAGTAATAGATAATGTGAGCTATCACAGTCCCCAATTAGATAAGGCTCAATTAATATGAAGTTTGAACTCCAAAATTACGTACTTAATTTCACTCGTAAGAGGGAAAGAGGTATTGTAATCGTGAAAATATCACCCTACCAGATTTTTGCAGTTCTTCACGTTTCTGTCTACCTAGACATTAAAAATCATGTTTTCCAATTTCCATCAGTCTGTCTGTGTGACTGTCTTTAACCAGTGACGTAACCAGTCCAAGAGTAAAGGGGAGTATAAAATAAAATAAGGCTATTTCATTCTACTTTCGTAATAACTAAATACACTTTATCGTGTCTAATAGATATTATTATAACATCAAACATTTAAACACAAACAATTTTTCATCATTTTATTAAAATAAAAACCTTGGCTAGTCAAGGGGGTAGGGGCATATGCCAGTAGCGTAAATACACCCAGTCTCCTTAATGCAATGGGTCTCATTGTGTCAGGGGGCCCGGTGATAATGAGCAATGGAGCCCAAGGGAGATTAGAAGCATATGGATGAACTTTTTTGCACTCATCAGTTATATCTCGGACTTGAGGGGCCCTTTACCGGAATCTGTAAGGGGCTTAAAATTTGTAGCTACGTCACTGACACGTGCCCTCAATGCTTCTCTCCTAGTTACGCCACTGCTCTTAGCAGTGTAACTTAAAAACTAGATAGGCAATTAACTTAAAATTTTGCAAAAAAAATCAGGGGAATGGGGATGAATTAGTGATAATTTCATAAAAAATCATATTAGTACAAGAAATTGGTGGTGTAATAAATGTTTTACAAAGGCAGTACAAAAATCAACCATAAAAGAAGTTGCCCTGAAATTTTGCAGGAATATTAAGCGTGATATAGGGAATTACTGGTAACATTTTAGTGCGAATCCAATACAGCGGAACAAAATATTTATTAAATCCAATTTATCAAATAGACTGTAAATTTCACACGAAAATCAAATGTGATATAGGGATAAAACAGTAAGATTTTCTTAAAATTTTAGTAGGACAAGATGGTAGCTTAATAGAATATTTGAGAAATCAGAATAAAAAAAACTACTTATCGAACTTACTTAATTTTATTAGGAAAATCAAGGGAAATATGTACGTAAATTTTGTTGCAAATTCAATATGGAGAAATAAAATTATTGCCTAGCTTCAAATTTTGCACATAAGAAAGTAGGGATGAACTGGTAAGATGTTGGTATAAATGTTTTTTAACCATAATAATTTCGTCACATTTCACAGACACACACAGAGACACACCTATTATTACTGTAAAGTAAAGTTATGAGTGCCTACTTTTTTCCTTGCTACGTGTTTTTTACGATGAATAATCTATATTATTACACAATGGCAGTTTTCAAGGATCTGGTCAATTAGGAAATCATGACCCTTATGTTTAGACCGTTTCAAAATAGAAACACTTTCCTACATTTCTCTCTTTACTCTACGATATCGGACATCCCTCAAGATGCCTCTCGAAATCTGAAGCAAAACGTCGGAAAGCGATTACATCTTGATATGGTCTAGGACCTAGGAACCATAATTTTCTAATTTATGTTATTATTTATTAAGAAATAAGTAGTATTTAACTATATATTTATTTTTTTTTATTATGCGGGAAAATAATATAAATTTTCTGTTAAATTGATTACGTTTTCAGCTGGTAGTCGCGTGTGCGATCAAACGCCTTGATACGATCCACCCAACGACTTTATTTAACCAAATCCATCATAACTCTCTCACTTTGTGTGACGGATTGATTATTAAAACTGGGGCAACACGTCTCTGCAACTTTTATTAAATTCATGAATTTAATTTTACCTAAAAGGCATATCAGAGGCAACACATATTTCCATGAATAAATTTTCTCTATCCTAATATTTAATTAAATAAGTCAATGTCCTGTTTTATCAAGCATTTATTTAATTTTTATCAATTTTTTTAAATATTAGGTACTGTTGTGTAATAATTACAAAATTATGGTTTCTTTTTATAATTTTAAGTACATTGTGCTTTCATTTAGATTTTCAATAGCGAAGGAAACCTAGCTGAATATTTTCTTTTATAGTTTATTTCTGTAACTTTTAATGAAATAACAAAGCCGACGATCATTTTGTTGCTTTCCAGTTATTGTTTTCTTTTTTAGCGAATCCTAATTTAAGATATAAACAGAAAACCTGTACAATAAGACGAATGGTGCATTAGTGCTTAACCTTTCTCCAATACTTATTAATTAATATATACAGTAACATTGTGACCAAATGTAAAGAAATTATTGATATGAAAGGATTACTTTACTAACTGTCTTCTACAGAACCCGTGAAATAAGTCAAGCTTTTGTCAAGGAACCGCGCGGAAGCGCACCAACAAAATCCGGGTCTATATTAAAAACAAGGATTTTTTTAAACAAAACTTATGGATCTCTCCCGTTCGCGCTAGGTTAGCCCAGGTTCGTCGAGAAAACTACCACTAAAGCTATAAACCCATAAAATTAAATCTCAAATTATCGATTTTTTCTGTGCATATTTACGACAATTTGTATGAAAAGCGGAGGGAAGGAAAGTGGCACTCCTACGGCACGTTAGTTATCTTTTCGCGCTGGGCTTCTAGGGCATCTTCTAGGGAACATAATATTCCACTTCCGTCGATCAGCCCGCGTCTCTATGTTTAATAAAATAGCATAACTTCCACTATACTGTTAAGGCGAAGTATATATTATTATTATAACCGCTTTGATCTTTAATTAGTTAGTTTGTCCCTGAGATTTTCTCATAAAGAAGCTTCAATTTTATTAAGAAATTGGAATCCCTTGTTTAGTAGTACACAGAGTGATTTGAAAATAAGTGCCAAAAATTTAGGATGTGATTCTTTGATTGTTTTCAGGTATAAAAGTGTAAAAACACCTTTGCCTAAACACGCATATTTTTTAAAACATATTGTGGCAAAGTTTCATGTTTTATTGTAGTTTTTTGAAGCTAAATTCTGTATTTTTAAAAATAATGAAATGAAAATATAAATACATAATACTCTTGTACTACATGCCTATAACACAGTATCATTAACAATTGAAACAATCAACAGCATGAGCAGAGATGAAATAACTCTTAAAAGATGCCACATATTAAAAAATGCACCAGATAAAAATTTTTCCAACAGAATCAAGTATTTGTTGAAGCTACCAAATAAGCTAAGTGGTTTCAGATAAAAAATCACCTTGTAGATTGTTTATGATGCAAATGCTACTGTTTTATAGATCCTACAAAAGGTGCTGTGTATACTAACTTTTATTAACCTATCCCTTCGGACTTCATTAAGTTATCTCCAAAAACTAAACAATTTTTTAACAAAAGTGTATGGACTTTTATATTTAAAATTTCTCATTTCGGTACTTATTTCTGAATCAGCCGTACATAAATATTTATATGATAGTAAGTACTGAAAATCATATAGACAGAGACGTTTAATCAGAGATACTAGAAATATCTTTTACTTAAAAAAGAACGTTGTATGATTTTAACTATGGGATAATATTTTAAAATAAAAAATATAGTTCTAATTAATGTACAGTTGGCGACAGATAAATCCGTACAGCATAAATGCTTCATTGTAACCTCTACTTCACTTGCGCTTCAACTTCAATGGTTATCAGTTTCTGAAGCCACTTTTGCACTGTCAAGTTCAAAATAATAGCATAAAATATATTACATTTCGGTAAAGACTAATTAATAATTATTTTAACCGAAAATTCTAAAAAAATGACGGGAAAACTTTAGTTTGTCCAACAAAATATCAACTTATGAAAATGGTGGTATCTTTGTGTTTCTAAACCAAAATCCGTATCGCCTATATAATATTTATTTAATGAGCCAGTGGCCTCACTTCTAGGTAGTTTTTGGCCTTATATGAGTGCTCATGGACCAAATGTATCTTTAAAACGCCAATTTTATATAGAAATCTTGGAAAAAGTGTTGCTTCCACCGGAAAATGTATTATTTCGAAGAAATAAATCTATAAATTAATACAACTGACTTATTTATACAGCCGGCCTAGTAAATAGTTGCTTTGCTAAAAACAATATTATGTATTTACCATGGAGTTCAAGAAAGTCACCTGTAAATCAGACATAAATTTGCTCATTTCTTTTACTTCAAATGTGATATATTTCCAAAATTATTTTTTTTGGGTTCTATAAAGCTTTCTGAATAAGGTAATTAAATAAATTCTCTACGGAAACTACGAATTTTTATTTTATTTAGTTAATTATTTTTTAACTTTTTCTTAACTGAAATATGTTTTTTAGACTTCTATAAAGCCTTCTGAACGTAGAACTAAAAAAACACACTAAGGTAAAATTGAATTTCAATTTTCAAATGTTAATTAAAATTTGAAAGAGAAATTTAATTTATATTTCTCATCTTGACATCATTTCGAGGTGTATTTTTATCGTTAATGAAGCAAGTTTTTAATACTATACACCAAGTAAATGAAATAATTTAGGTTATTTATTCAATGTAATAGTTTTAAAATTGAAATTAAGTGAATGTATTAACTTCTAGGAAAAAGAAGAAAAAGAGAAAAGATTAAAATAGTGAAAAGTAATATTGAACATTTTTATTGTGCATAACTGAGATACGAAATGTCGATGATGGTAAGTATAAGTAAATAATAAAGTTAAGAAAAAGTAAAAAAATTAAACATAAATTGAAAATTACCGCAATTCAGGAGGCTTTATAGAAGCCAAAAAAAAAACAATAGTTTGTGAATAATCACATGTCAGCTAAAAACGTTGCTACTAGAAAATAACTGGTGGTTTATGATTAAAAGCATGTATTCCGCAAATTTCCAAACACATGAAATTGAACTGTGACCAAATAGAAAATATTTGGAAAGACATAACCATTATTTCTGTTATCGGTCTATAAATTATGGAACCTTTTAATCCACGTAGTAGTAATCCGAGTAACAAGTAAGAAAAATCGGTAAATATCCTTTACCCGTAACATCCCACATTTTGAATCTTTCCTTTTATTAGGAATAGTAAAGTTTGACCCAATTTAGTTCAGTACATAGTCATTTAGTAACACATAGGTATATATACTGTCTTATAAAACATTGTTTTCGTCGCGATTTTACATCGTATTGGATTCCTAACAATATTTTACCAGTTTCTACCTATGCCACATTTAATTTTTGGGCATAATTTTAAATAAATTCAATAAGTAGTTTTTGTATTAACACACACCGCCATTTTGTTACTTAATGCTGAATTCATACCAGTTTATTTCTATATCACATTTAATGCTTGCTCAAAATTTGAAATTAATCTAATAAGTAGTGTCTTGAGGCTGATTTTTTAAATGTTTTTCTATTTTATATTCATATACTAGCGGGTACCCGCGACTTCGTTCACGTATATGACTATAATGTAAAGAGGTACTTAAACCGCCTCATTTGAGTACCTCTTTATAAACGACGTTTGTTTTTGCATTTTTTGGCTGTAAAATAGCCAAGCTACTACGCGAACTTACTGTAGAGCAGCCATGTCAAACATGCGGCCCAGTGAGCATTTTTCTGCGGCCCAAATCAGTTTTGAAAACAGCCAAATAATGCGGCCCACGAACAAGAAACAACAAGAAAGCGCGCGCTGCTGCAACAACGATTGGTATAATAAAATGTACAATTGTACATAGTGCCATCTATGTTTGGGAGGATGAACTACACATACTCAACCTAAAACCTAAAGCCAAACGTTATCTGGCTTGTTCCATGAAATTCTATCGCGCAAAAACACAGATGACGCTATCTGAATATTCCGGAAAGAACTCGAGAAATCACAATCCGTATATAAGCCGTGTTCGATTGAGTCCAGTCGTTTAGTGTTTAGTCAATTATGAGTCAGTTGCGATAGAGTTTCGAGTTGAGATGCGCATTAGTTACAACACTTAACCGTACTTATTATAATTTATTTCGGATACAGTTTTTAACATGTCTCTTTCAAAACCAAGTGGAAGTAAGAGGAAACTTGTAGGTTAGCATCGTATCTTTTAAGAAAAGTGGGAATTAGAGTTTTTTTGCTGTGAAATGAAAGAAAAAATTATTTGTTTGATTTGTAATAGTACAGTCGGTGTCCCAAAATTATATAATATAAAACGTCACTATGATATTCATAAAACTATGTTTGACAAGTATACCGGCATGGTCAGAAACGAAAAGTTAAATATGTTAAAATCACGGTTGAAAGATCAGCAGCTTATGTTTACACGTCCAAAGCAAGAAAATGAATCTGTCCTTCAAGCAAGCTACGTACTGTCGGAGTTGATCGCGAAACACTCAAAACCGTTTGTTGAAGGTGAATTTATAAAAGAGTGCCTTGTAAAGGCCGCGGAAATTGTAAGTCCCGGGAGCGTGAAGGCATTTCAAAATATATCCTGGTCCCGGAATACTGTCGCTGAAAGAGTTACTGAGTTGGCTGCCAATATAAGTGATAAAAACAAAATCAGACTCTTTCATTGCATTTTTTATTGAGTGTGACGAAAGTACGGATGTGTGTGGTGTGGCGCAATTCGCTGTTTTTCTTCGTGCGGTTGATACAGATATCAATATCTATGAAGAATTACTGGAATTAGTATCATTGCATGATACAACAACTGGGAAGTAATCAAGTGAAAAAAATTATAAACTTCATTAGGTCACGAGGCCTTAATCAGCGACAGTTTTCTGCATTTTTACGTGATTTAGAAAGTGAGTACACTGGTTTACCATATTATGCAGAGGTGCGATGGCTTTCGTTTTCTATGGTACTCGACCGGTTTCGGAAACTCAAAGAAGAAATACGCGTTTTCATGGAAACAAAAGAAAAAGATGTACCTTTTTTACAAGATCTTTCATTTATGGTAGATATCACAAAACACTTGTCGGATTTAAATACGAAATTGCAAGGACCACGTCAAGTTTATACAGATATGCATGATCATGTGAAAGCTTTCAAGTGTAAGATGATGTTGTGGGAAACGGGTAGCAGAGGATAATCTGTCACATTTTCTGACTTGTAACGCATATCAGGAAAGCACAAGTGTCCCAATATCATACAAAATATATTCAGAGGAAATGAGAAGCCTTCTGGAGGAATTTGGGAAGCGTTTTCAGGATTTTAAGACCCAAGAAAACAATCTTTCTCTATTTACTGGTCTTTTCACTATCGATATTGATAAAGTTGCCCCTCACTTGCAAACGGAGGTAATTGAGATTCAGGGTCAGACCCATTTAAACAAAAACTTGATAGTGTTGGTACATTCGAATTTTATAAGTACTTGCCTGTTCAATACCAAGAAATGAGAAAATTTGCCTGTAAAATCCTGTCAATGTTTGGAAGTACCTATAAGTGTGAACAACTATTTTCTTTGATGAAAGGAAACAAATCTCCCGCAAGATCGCAATTGACGGACGCACACTTGGACGCAGTTTTAAAAGTTATTTCCGCCGATAAATTCGCGCCACAAATAGACAACTTAATTAAAGACAAAAGATGTCAAATATCTGGCAAAAGAATTTAATGTTTGTATTTTTTTGTAATGTTCTTTTTATTGGAAATTTAATAAAAAGACTTGTCCTATAATAGTATTTTTTCTCAAGATTTTCAGTAGTTTGTCTTCTTTAAGATAAGGTTTTGCGGCCCACCTAGTCGATGGTCTTCGTGCTTTTGGCCCACCAGTGATTTTGAGTTTGACATGGCTACTCTAGAGCATGCGACACAAAGATGACTATGGGAAAAACAATCGTAGCGCAAGTCTACTCCAGCTCTACTTAAGGATTGCCCTTGAGCTTTGTTAATTGTCATAGCGAAACACACCCATTGATGAGAGAGCGAAAAACTCTTATAGTAAATGTACTATCTTTTCATCCTCTTGTTAGCCGCATTCATAAAGAGAAGTTTAACTTAGCTCATGCTGAGATTCCGAATTCTGGTGCGAATCGCAGGTAGGTAAAGAAAACTGTACACGTTTAAACTGAAAAAGTTAGTCTGACGGAACTTAGGAGATAACATGGTATAAAAACTGTTTCTTCGGACCAGGGCCAGAAATAATAGTAGACTCTATTACATTGTTTTGTATTGTTTTAACCTGTATCCGAGTTCCATTACACAATTTTGGTGGTTTTAAATTTCGAATAAGTATCACTAGTGCCCCCACTTTTAAAGTTAACTCATAATGAGGGATTCTGGAAGGGTTTAGAGAATGTAGGAACTCGAGAAGATAATTAGCCGCATTTTCTTGGTCTATACCTACATCTACAACTGTGGAGTAGTAATTTTTCTCAATAAAGCTAGATTTATTTCATCTGCTGTGCTATTTTTTGGAGTTAATATCGCTCGTTCTTTAAATCAAGAAGCGATTTTATTTTGATTTTCGAGTCCACTATAAACATTTAAGGGGTAGTTTCACCCCCTTGAAAGCTGAGTTTCAATAGTCCCTACTTATAGAATCTCTGCACTTTTAAATCAAGCTCTTTGCACAAGCTCAGCTTTCTACGGCAAATGGTTTGAGAAAGATCTCAAAAATCAATCAATGACTCGATTTTTTCAAAAACCCTGTATGAATTTATAAAAAATCTTAAAATATGTAATAAAATAAAATAAATAGCACGTGCTCAAGTGTTGTTCCGAATAACTAATTGTTTTTAAAATAAAAAAGATAATATTAAAGGGGTGGTTTAAGCCCCTTGGACACCCTGTCTCGGTTTAAAAAAAAAATTAAAATATGTAAAAAAATAAAATATAAAGCATATTATGTTCAAGCGTTTGCCAAATAACGGTTTTTTAAATAAAATATATTTTAATATTTAAGGGATGGTTTTACCCCTTTGGGCACATTGTATGACTTTTTAAAAATCCTAAAATATGTAAAAAAAATAAACTAAAAAACACGAGTTCAAGCGATTTTCCGAAAAGCTGACTGTTTTAGAAATAAAAAATATCGTAATATTTAAGGAGTGGTTTCACCCCTTTGGAATTATACCCTGTGTGCCAAAATTCAGCCTTTTACCTCACGCGGTTTAAGCTGGAGCTTGATGAGTGAGTCAGTCAACTAAGTCTTTTATATATTAATATAGGTTCATAACAAAATGTTACCAGTTCATTTCTATATAGCACTTGATTTTTAAGCAAAATTTGAGATAAATTCTATAATTAGTCTTTTCAGTTATAATTTCGTTAACGTTTCACTAGACTGCCGTCTTATTCCGGCATATTGGATTTTTCCAAAATACCAGGTCATCCCCAAATAACCCCTAATTATTGAAATCACTCTGATATGTAGTTTTTAAGCTATGCCGTAAGCTGACAGACAGACAGGCAAACCGACAGACAGACGCACAGTGATGCAAGAACGGCAAAAAATAAAAAAAAAAAGAAATTTTTTTTTCAAGTTCAAATTTGACTCGTATGATTCCTGAAAGGTTATATTTTTGGAATCAAGTAGATTTTTGAATGAAAACAAAAGTTTCGCATTAATTTTCAATTATTATATATTCGAGATTATTACAGTATTAGGTGATGCTCAAGTTTTACGATCATATTTGAATAAATAAAATAAGTTCGGCAATAAATAGGTCAAAATCGGATAAAATCTTTACAAAATACAATGTCTGAAATTGCTTTTTTTTCATAGTAATCCTTGTTTTTATTTTCCTGGCCGTATACAAAATCTTATAATCTAACCTATCTAACCCAATTTAGAATCGGACTTTAGGTAAGCTAAAACAAAATGCTCCAAATTGCTCCAAAAAATTATCACTTGGGTTTTATTTATAGGCCTTTTTTCTACACATCTACAAAGTGGCATGATCAAATCTTTCCAACAAATACCCTTTAGATTGCGAAACTTTCCGAAAACCATAGATTTGGTTGCCAAAATTAATCACGAATAACAGTTAATAGTGTATATTACAGGTAACGTAAAATATCGAATGCGGAGATTAGTAAATGCTTCTAATAGAAAAATGTACAATGATTTTATTTCTTTAATTTACTTTTCAAAATACAGGGTAAATAATTTTGTATGGTTTCTATAGGATATTTCATAAACTAAATGATATAGGTATCAAAAATCTAATATAGCTGTTTCGGGTATTTGTTTGAGAAAATTACAATGGTGAAAACCGACTATGGTGTTCTTAAGTAGATTCGCTGTTACAGGGTGATTCTCAGATTTTGTTGTTTTTGTAGAATACTTTATATTTCATTTATTATTGAAGATAGAAAAGATAAGTGAAGTGTTCTTTAGTACCTTTTTTTAAATGGGACACCCGCTGTTTTATTACAGATTCTTAAAAGTAGGTACATTATTCCATACTATTCCAGTATGGAATAAAACCTCAAGGTGTCTCATTAAAAAAACTGAAATTTATATTATATATCCATAATTATAAATAAAAACCTTAACTTATTTTTTTCGATCTTCATATATATATTTTTTTTTAAATAAACAATCTGAGAATCACTTCATAGCAGCAAACCTACTCAAGAAATCCATGATCGGTTTTTACCATTGTAATTTTCTAAAAAAAAACTTAGGACTGCACTGTTCAAGATGGTCAAATTTAAGAATAGAATAATTTGTTTCAATACTATAAACTCCTTGCGATAATTTTAATAATATTACAAACCCGATTAACATTAAATAATTATTGTTAAAATAAAGTATGAAGATAACTCGTGTTTAATTGTTTTAATTTTTAATTGTTGATACATGTTAGCAGTAAAAACAGTTAAAACAAAAACAATATTTTAAAAATAATTTAAATAATTATTTTCGTTGACATCTGTAACATAGCGTAGCGCGCACGTACTGTTATCAATATTTTTTAAGTAGGCTTGGAAATAGTTTTTGATTAATTAAATAGCTGTCACCAAAAATTTTAATGTTCTTAAGTGTTCGCGAAAATGCAGTTAAAAATTAAAAACCGGGTGTTATGTAATGTTTTGTTTGAAAATGATAAGAATGAGTTATCATTGATTAATTTTCTTAAGCGAAATTACGAGTTTAATGAGGAAAATACTGTTGTGCAAAAAAAGTTAAAAACATTTCTCATTCATTTTAAATCAAGGTTCAAAAAATCTCATTCAGTAAAAAATGTATATTATTGTAAAAACAATAACTGGCTTGAAAACTATTTTGTTTGTACATTTGAAAATCCTCCAAACGTATTAAAGCAACTTGTTCTAAAGGAAGACCACAAAAAATGTTTAATGAAGGCAGTGCCCGAACAAAAAGGAAGAAGTTTCAAGATATTAAAGAAAATATAGGCGAGGAAGGGATTAAGTATATAGTAGATAAAACTAATAAGAAAAATAGGAAATCATATACACAAGAAAAACCATTGACAAGTGACGAAGCATTATTTATTGATTTAAAGCTTACACAAAGAAGTTACGACATTTTGCGACAAACATCATTAGCTCACGGCTCAAAGTTATTCCCCTTATACAAACAAATACTTGAAGCAAAAAAGAAATGTTACCCCAATGATGTGAATGTTGATGAGTCTAGTGCTGAGGTAAAACTTCAGAATCTTCTAAATCATACGGCTTCAAGGATCGTGAATACAATACCCGCAGGCCAATTCCAAACTAACGATGATGTCGATTTAAAATTAATTTCCAAATGGGGCTGTGATGGTTCGTCAGGACAATCTAAGTACAAACAAGGCTTTCAAAATCCCACAGTATCTGATGCAAACATGTTTTTAATATCGTTCGTACCACTTCAGCTAATATCATGTACAGGTATGTTATTAGACGATCATTATTTTATGATATTTAAATGACACTTCTAATCTCTAGGGCAGTGTTTCTCAATCTTTTGTAGAGTGAGAGTTCCTCACTCTAAAGCGCAAAAAGCGCACTTTCCTATTCAAAGTACTTACAGGGTGTTTCCGTATATTTAGTCTCCCCCCCCTAGAGCTTTTGGTTTGAAGATAAAAAAAAACTTTAAATACATCCTGTATATTTATACTTTTTTGAATCCCATTTATTCTTCCGATTTCGTCATACGGTTTCTTTAGCCGTTTTGCTTATATTTCACATCAAAATAAAATATGTAAGATAGCAAAAATCTGGTTGGTCATGAAACAAAAAGTTATGAGTTCTCACAAAAACTTGTTTATATTAGGTATGTGTTTTTTTTTCATGGAAAAGTATACCATAGGGTATTTTTGACAACTAGTAACTTTTTGTTTTATGGCCAACCAGATTTTTACATTATTTTATTTTGATGTGAAATATTAGCAAAGCGGCCAAAGAAAACAAATGGCATATCTATATATTTGGAATCGGGGGAATACAAGGAATTCAAAAAAGTATAAATATACAGGGTGTTCTATTTAAAAAACCACAACCTGTCAATTTTGACAGATTAGCGATGAGGTCTCAATATAAAAAATACCAATTTATTTCCTAGGCATATACATAATAATATACTATTTGTGTAATATTAACTTTAGTACCATGATAGTAGATATATTATTTTTAAACATAAATCATTATTAAAACATAATTATCCAAGCCCTAGTGTAGTACGAAACGAGAACCTTTTTCAATTCTAACAACTTCTTATTACTGCACCCTGTATGTATAGGAACTTACTAAGTAGAATTTTTATTATAGATAAAATATTATGGGAGAACACGCAACCATCTTCATCAAAGTATTGCCGTACTATAAAATTTGAGTTTATTCAAGAAACCAAGGAAAAAGTTTTAGTAGAAGTCGAATCCGTAAAAAAACATATATCTGAATTAGTTTCAACAACCGTTTTCACAAATGACAAAATATTAAATATCAGGCACATGTTAAATCTAACAATGATAGATGGAAAAGTTTGCCAAATTTTGACCGAAACAGCTTCTTCTTCATCGTGTGTTATTTGTAAGGCGAACAGAAATGAATGACTTAGAAAAAATCCGTCTAAGAACTGAGAACGAAAATTATTATGAATATGGATTGTCAACACTGCACGCATGCATCCGCTTTATGGAATGTATACTTCATGTAGCATATAATCTGTCGTTTAAAAAATGGAGTGCTCGAACACAGGAAGAAAAAAAAACTGAAAACAGAGGAAAAAAAAAGAATTCAAGAAGAGTTTCGCCAAAAATTATGTTAATTAAAAATAGACATCCAAAACAAGGTTCAGGAACAACTAATGACGGTAATACTGCCAGAAGGTTTTTTTCAAATACAGAGACTGTGGCCCAAATTACAAAAGTAAATTTAGAATTAATTAAAAGGTTTTTAATTATATTACAAGTTTTGGCATCAGGAAAAAAAATTAATACAACTAAGTTTAAAATTTTTGCTTTTAATACTGCAGAGCTTTTTGTTTCGGAATATGCCTGGTTTTATATGCCCTCCTCAGTTCATAAAGTACTGTTACACGGGTCAAAAATTATAGAAAATGCCATACTGCCTATCGGGAAATTATCTGAGGAAGCGCAAGAGGCAAGGAACAAAGATTACAAATCGTTTAGACTCTACCATTCTAGAAAACACTCAAGAGTAGCTACCAATGAAGATGTCATCAACAGACTATTAATTTCCTCAGATCCACTCATTACAAGTAAAAGACATATTTTATCAAAAAAGAAGCTAGATCTAGATCCTGAGGCACTAAATCTTATTTTGGATTAAAATTTTTGTAATATTGCCTTCTGTATTCTATCGCAAATTATTTATCTAATAAGTAGCATTATGAGACAAATACTAATTATTATTAATAGTTGTGTTCGGCAATTTAATCCGATCGATCTAAATAAAAAAAGAACAATAATTGTCAACTATTAAAGATGAAACGAGACAGACAATTGTGTTTTGATCGGAAAACTCTCAAACCATTATTAGAAATATCATCTTTTTAATCCATTTAAACTTTTGTAGCAAGCAGATGACATTTCTAACAATGGTTTGAGAGTTTTCAGATCAAAACCCAATTGTCTGTCTCGTTTTATCTTTAATAATTTACAATAATTATTGTTCTTTTTTTATTTAGATCGATCGGATTAAATTGCCGAACACAACTAGTATTTATTTCATCTCATTTGAATCAATTAATAATTATTTGTCTCCTAAAGCTTCAATACAATTTAGGCGGAAACAGACAGAGATCGGGTCACGTGTGTTATTAGGCAATGTAAATAGATTAGACCTAAACTAAACTATAGGCCACTTTACTCTAGTGAGACGCAAGAAATGTCAAACATTTGATTTAAAATATTGATTTTAATACATTTATTCTTATTTCTCATTACTAAAATTTAGAAATTTAACTTTTTAAAATTAGTTAAGCAAATTATAGTAGTTTATATTAGGCTAAATAAAATTATATGGTCGCATGAGCATTATTGATAGTAACATTTCGCGCCTCACATTAACACATTTAAAGTGACACTTTTCAAAACTCATTAACGTTA